>VMDR010028170.1:0-13270 GCA_007922815.1 Macrotus californicus
TTTCTTCTGTTTTCCTTCTTTTTCTCCTCCTCCTCCTCCTCCTTCTTCCCCTTCTCCTTCTTCTTCTTCTAGCAAGTCCTTTAACATTTGTTGCAGTACTGGTTTGGTGTTAACAAACTCTGTCAGCTTTTTCTTCTCTGGGAAGCTCCTTCTTTCTCCTTCCATTTTAAACAATAGCCTTGCAAGAACAATAGTTCTTACTTTTCATCACCTTGAGTATTTCATGCCACTTCCTTCCACCTGAAATGTTTCTGTTGAGATAGCAGATGATAGTCAAATTGGTGCTCCCTTGTAGGTAACTATCTGCTTTTCTTGTGTGGCTTTTAGGATTCTCTCCTTGTCTTTAAGCCTTGTCATTTTAATTATGATGTGTCTTGGTGTAGGCCTCTTGGTCCAACTAGTTTGGAACTCTCTGAGATTTCTGGACTTGTGTTTCTTTTTCTTTCACCAGATTAGGGAAGTTTTTTGTCGTTATTTCTTCAAATAGGTTCTTGGTCCCTTGCTTGCTCTCTTCTTCTTCTTCTGGTATTCCCATTATGCACATATTATTACATGTCATGTCATGTAACAATATGTCCAAAATGTTTCTTCAACCCTCCTCATTTTTTAAAATTACTTTTTTTTTGATGTTCTGCCTGGGTTTTATTTCCTATCTTTTCTTCCAAATCACTGATTTGATGCTCTACTTTATCTGATTTACTATTTATTCCTTCCATTGTATTATTTATATCAGATATCTCATTCTTTACTTCTGGCTGGTCATTTTTTATGGTTTCTATGTCTTTTTTCAAGCTGTTGAGTATACTTATAATCATTACTCTAAACTCTCTGATAAATTTCTTGCCTCCATTTTATCTAGTTCTTCTTCTAGAAGATTCTCTTGTTCTTTCATTTGGGGTCTGTTTCTTTGTCTTCCTTTTTTGGCTGCTTCTTTTTATTTTCTGCCTTAGTTGTTAAACTAACAAGTATTATAAACTCAAGCTGTAATCAGCAGCCCAGATTAAGCACCACAGGGTGAGGCAGAGTAGTTCCTCTGTATGGTGCTATTGTTTCTCCTAAGGGTGATCCCACTTGGAGAGGAGTGCTCTGCTTGAGAAAGATGGCTTTTGAAGTAGGGAATGACTTAGCACAGGGATCCTGGCATTTGTATCTTCGGTTCTCTCCCCAGAGCCACCAACCCCAGACTCTCCTCAAGCATCTTTAGTCCACTCTTCCCTCTCTCTGCTGGAGCCTAGGATAAATGGCAGCAAATGAAATTTTATGCATTGGCCCTTTAAGATGCTTTCTGTGTCTCCAGCCATCTCTTCCCGAGAGACAGAAATTCTGCTGCTTTCCACAGCTGGATGTTATCTGGGTTTCTTTCTGGCTCTGGTGCTGTAGGTTGGGGAGCCCAGCTTGGGGTTTAGACCCCACACTTCTCAAGGGGACTCCCCCAGGCTGCTGAAATATTCCTCCAGAACTTCAGTTGCCATGTGTGAGAGCCCACCTAGCCCTCTGTGCCTCCTCTGCACTTCCTACCAGTCTCGTGGTGAAGTGACTTCTTCTGTCTGTTGTTGGTTATAGGGCTTCTCTCTGGCTAGTGTTCAGATAGTCATTCAGGGTGATTTTTCTACACTTAGTTGTAATTCCAGATTGGTCCTGGGAGGAGGTTAGTGTAGCTTCCACTTACTCCTTTGTCGTCTTGGATCCAGTCAGCAGTAAATTTTAAAGAAGAGCTTTCCCTTCTCCCTTTTATATTTATTAACATATTTTTAAATTTTTAATGAATTTATTGGGTTGACATTGGTTAATATAATTATGTAGGTTTCAAGTGTACAATTCTATAATACATTCTGTATATTTTATTATGCATTCACTACCCTGGGTCAAGTCTCCTTCTGTTCCATTTACCCACCTTTACCCTCTCCTAACCTCCCCACCCCATTCCTCAGGTAATCAGCATACTGTTGTCTGTGTCTATGAGGTTTGTTTTTTTGTTGTTGTTTAATCTCTTCAACTTTTTCACCCAGCCCCAACCCACTTCTTCTCTGACAGCAGTCAATCTGTTCTCTGTATCTATGAGTCAGTTTCTATTTTGTTAGTTTATTTTGTTTATTAGATTCCATGTATAAGTGAAATCATTTGCTATTTGTCCTTCTGTGACTGGCTTATTTCACTTAGCATAATACTCTCCAAGTCCATCCATGTATTCACACAAGGTAAAATTTTCTTCTTTTTTTTACAGCCATGTAGTATTCTGTTGTGTAAATGTACCACAGCTGTTTTATCCATTAGTCTACCAGTGGGCACTTGGCTTTCTTCCAAATATTGGATATTGTAAATAACTGTGCAATGAACATAGGGGTACATATATTCTTTTGAATTAGTGTTTTGGGTTTCTTTGGATATAGTCCCAGAAATAGAATCACTGGGCCATAAAGCAGTTCAATTTTTAACATTTTGAGGAACCCCCATATTTTTTTCCATGGTGGCAGCACCAACTGGATTCCCACCAAGAGTGTATAAGGGTTCCCTTCTCTCCACATCCTTGCCAACACTTGTTTGTTGATTTATTGAGATTAGCCTTTGACTGCTGTAAGTTGATATTTTATTATGGTCTTAATTAGCATTTCTATGATGATCAGTGATGTTGAATATCTTTTCATATGTCTACTGGCCATCTGTATATTCTTTTGGAGAAGATTCTCTTTGGGTGTTTTGCCCATTTTTAAATGAATTTTTAAAAAAGATTTTATTTATTTTTAGAGAGAGGGGAAGGAAGGGAGGAATAGAAGGAAAGAAACATTGATGTGAGAGAGAAACATTGATTGGTTGCTTCTTGAATGCACCCTGATCGGTGACTCAAACTGCCACCCAGGCATGTGCCCTTACAGGGAGTCCAACCGGTGACCTGTAAGAGATATTGGTGTATGGGATGATGCCCAACCAACTGAGCTGCAGTGGTTAGGGAAGATTGTTCGTTTGCTTGTTTTTTGGTCTTCAGTTGTATAAGTTCTTTATAAATTTTGGATATAAATCCTTACAGATGTATCGGCAATATGTTCCCTCATTCAGGGTGCTGTCTTTTCATCTTGTTGATGGTTTCCTTCACTGTGCAAAAACTTTTTATTTTGATGTATCTCCTTTCTTTATTTTTTGTTTCCTGAGGAGATATATCAGAAGAAAATATTGCAATGAGAAGTGTTAGAGATTTTCAAGCCTATGTTTTCTTCTAGTCTTACATTTAAGTCTTAATCCATTTTAAGTTTATTCTTATGTATGGTGTAAGAAGGTGGTCTAATTTTATTTTTTTGCAGATATCTATCCAACATCATTTATTTTTCCAACACCAATTATTGAATAGACTGTCATTACTCCATTGTATCCTTTTGCCTAATTTGACAAATATTATTTGACCATAATTATATGAGTTCATTTCTGGGATATCTATTCTGTTCCATTAATCTCTATACCTGTTTTCATGTCAGTACCATGCTGTTTTAATTACTATGACCTTGTAGTATAATTTGATATCAGGTAGCATGATTCATCCAACTTTGTTCTTCTTTCTCAACATTGTTGTGGCTATCAGATTTGGGGCCTTTATGGTTCTATATAAATTTTTGAAATATTTTTTTCTAGTTTGGTGAAATATACCATTGGATCTGGATAGGAATTCCATTGAATCTATAAATTGCTTTGGGTAATATGGACAATTTAATGATGTTGATTCCTTCTATCCATGAACACAGTATGCACTTCCACTTATTTGTTTCTTCTTCAGTTTCTTTCTTCTTTGTCTTATAAGTTTCCGAGTACAGGTCTTTTACATCCTTGGTTAAGTTTATTCTGAGATTTTTTTTCCAGCATCATTTACTTTTCCTAGAATCTAGATACAATTAACTGTAGCAAGACAGTGCTCAATACTATTTAAGCCTCATTTTAAGTTCTTTAAACTAGCTCATCATTTGTAAACATGAATTCACATTTCAGTAAAAATGGAAACGAGAATTTGACATTAACAAATTTACTCAATATTGATGTTAACTACAAAATGTTTATATGAAACACATGGACTTAATACTCCAGAATTTGGCCTTTATAAACTGGCTTACACATAAATAGTTACTTTATATGTCCTAACCTATTTAGTATTGCACCAGAGCCCCTCCCACAGCTTTTACTATGTAAACAGATTCCTCTGCTTAGGACAAAGTGAAAAAGTTCCCACCCAGAAAAACAAAACCCTAATAGATTTATCAAATTCTGAATCATCGGCAAATATAACACCAGAAATAGGTTATGGGCTACTCCTAAGGCTTTTAACCTAAATAATATAAAAGAAAGTTACAGTGTTGACCGAAGGAACACACAGGTTTCTCATTAAACTTTGTTTTAATGGGTCTCAAAATTCTGTGACAGATTTTGGTCAAGTTGTTTCCATTAAAAAGTACTGATTTTAAAAACTAATAACTTAAAAACTGCCATGCACACACAAAAAAACCAAATGGTTCACAAAACATTCTCCTTTCCTTCTGAAGGTTTAGGATGCACTGTAATCATTGACCAGTCCTTTACTATTAAACTTACATGGCCAATTGAGATGGACAGTTTTGAGACCGTTCTTCCATCACTGATTAAGACTGGGGTGGCAGGTGTTGAGGATAATTCTCATTTAGCCTTCTGTGCTCTCTGGGCAGACTCAGTGACTTTGCCAGCTCCAGTTGCCTTCTTGTCCACTGCTGTGATGACACCAACAGCAACTGTCTGTGTCATGTCACGAACAGCAGAGCGGCCCAGAGGAGGAGAGTCAGAGAAGCTCTGAACACACAGGGGCTTGACGGGAACCATATCAATGATGGCAGCATCACCAGATTTCAGAAACTTTGAGCCATCTTCCAGCTTTTTCCCAGAGCGACGACCAATCTTCTCCTTCAGCTCAGCAAATCTGAAAGCAATATGAGCTGTGTGACAACACAGAACAGGTGCATATCCAGGACTGATTTGGCCTGGATGGTTGAGGACAATCACCTGAGCTGTGAAGCCATCCGCTTCCACTGGTGGGTCATTTTTGCTGTCACCAGCCACATTGCCACAACAAGCATCTTTGACAGACACATTCTTGACAGTGAAGCCCACATTGTCCCCAGGAAAAGCTTCATTCAAAGTTTCATGGGGCATTTCAACAGACTTTACTTCAGTTGTAATGTTGACTGGAGCAAACGTGACCACCCTGCCAGGTTTGAGAACACCAGTCTCCACTTAGCCCACAGGGACAGTACCAATGCCACCAATTTTGTAGACATCCTGGAGAGGCAGACACAGGGGCTTGTCAGTTGGACAAGTTGGTGACAGGATGCAATCCAGAGCTTCAAGCAGTGTGGTTCCACTGGCACTGACGTCTTTATGGGTGACTTTCCATCCCTTGAACCAAGGCATGTTAGCACTTGGCTCCAGCGTGTTGTCGCCATTCCAACAAGAAATTGGCACCAATGCTACTGTGTCAGGGTTGTAGCCAATTTTCTTAATGTAGGTGCTGACTTCTTTAACAATTTCCTCGTATCTCTTCTGGCTGTAGGGTGGCTCCATGGAATCCATTTTGTTAACACCAACAATCAGCTGTTTCACACCCAGTGTGTAAGCCAGAAAGGCATGCATGCTCAAGGGTCTGCCCATTCTTGGAGATACCTGCTTCAAACTCACCAACACCTGCAGCGACAATCAGGACAGCACAGTCAGCCTGAGATGTTCCTGTAATCATGTTTTTGTTAAAGTCTCTGTGTCCTGGGGCATCAATGATGGTCACATAACACTTGCTGGTTTCCAGTTTCCACAGGGAGATAATAACAATGGTGATACCATGCTCACGTTCAGCTTTCAGTTTATCCAAGACCCAGGCATACTTGAAGGAGCCCTCCCCCATCTCAGCAGCCTCCTTCTCAAATTTTTCGATGATTCTTTTGTCAATCCCACTGCATTTGTAGATCAGATGGCTAGTAGTGGTAGACTTGCCGGAATTTACGTGTCCAATAACCATAATGTTGATGTGAGTCTTTTCCTTTACCATTTTGGCTTTGATTTAGTGGTGGTTTTCTCGACACTTGTATTCTGGTGGAAAATTCGTTGTGAAAAAGCTATTCTGAGATATTTTTAATGCAACAGTAAAAGGAATTGTTTTCTTAGTTTCCCTTTCTGATAGTTCATTATTAGCATACAAAAATGTCACTGATTTCTGGATATATATTTTGTATCTTGCTACTTTACTGAATTCATTCATCAGTTCTAGTAGTTTTTTTTGTGTGTGTGTGTGTGTGTGTGTGTGTAATCTTTAGGGTTCTCTGTATACAGTATCATGTGATTTGACAATAACAGTTTTGCTTCTTCCTTTCCAATTTGGATGCCTTTTATTTCTTCTCTTTGTTAGCTGTGGCTAGGACTTCCACTACTATGTTGGATAAGAGTGGTGAGAGAAGACATCTCTGTCTTGTTCCTGATCTTAAGGAAATAGCTTATATTTTTTGCCATTGAGTACAGTGTTGGCTATAGGTTTGTCATATACGGTCTTTCTTATATTGAGGTACATTATGTCTGTTCCCACTTCGATGAGAAGTTTTATCATAAATAGGTGCTAGATTTTATCAAATGCTTTTACTGCACTTATTAATATGGTCATGTGATTTTTATTCTTTGTTTTTGTTCCATAGTGTATCACATTTATTGATTTGCAGATATTGTACCAACCTTGCATTCCCAGAATAAATCCCACTTGATCATGGCAAATGATCTATTTAATGTATTGGTGAATCTGGTTTGCTAATATTTTGTTGAAAATTTTAGCATCTATGTTCATCAGTTTTGTTGGCCTATAATTTTCTTTATTTGTAGTGTCTTTATCTAGTTTTGGAATTAGGATAATGCTAACTTCAAAAAAAGAGCTTGAAGGCTTTCCCTCCTCTTAAAATTTTTGGAATAGTTTGAGAAGGACATGTGTTACTTCTTTGAATGCTTTGTAAAATTTACCTATAAAGCCATTCAGTCACGGCTTTTGTTTTTGGGAGTTTATTGATTACTGCTTTAATTTCATTACTTGTAATCAGTCTATTCAGATTTTTAAATTTTTCCTGATTCAGTTTCAGTAGATGGTATATTTCTCAGAATTCATCCATTTTGTCCAGATTATCCAATTTGTTGGCATATAGTTGTTCATAACATCTTCTTAATCTCCTTTGTATTTCTTCCAAGTGAATTGTTACTTTTCCTCTTTTATTTCTGATTTTATTTATTAAGTTCCTATCTTTTTTTCTCTTGATGAGTCTGTTTAGAGTTTTGTCAGTCTTGTTTATCTTTTCAAAGAACCGGCTCATGGTTTCATTGATCAGTTGTAGTGGTATTTTAGACTCTATTTCATTAGTTCTGCTGTGATCTTTATTAAATTTATTGAGATTTGTTTTGTGTCCTAACATGTAGTCTATCCTAGAACATGTTTCATGTGTATCTGAATAAAATGTATATTCTGCTTCTTAGAGCTGAAATGTTTTAAAGTGTATCAGTTAAATCTACTTGATCTAGGGTGTCATTCAAAGCCATCATTTCCTTGTTTATTTTCTGTCTGGAAGAGCTATCCATTGGTGTCAATGGGATGTTACAATCTTCTACTATGACTGTATTTCTGTCAGTCTCTCCCTTTATGTTCATCAAGCTTTGCTTTACATATTTAAGGGCTCCTATATTGGTTGCATAATTGTTTACAAAGGTTATAGCTCTTATTGGATTCCTTGTCTCTTATTATAGCCATTTTTTCATTGCTGCTTATAGAGAGAAGGAGAGAAAGAGTAAGGAAAAGAGAGAAACGTTAATGTGAGAAACATCAATTGGTTGTCTCCCATACATGCCCAGACCAGGTATTGTACATGCCCAGACTGAGACTGAACAGAAAATCCAGGTTTGTGCCCTGATCAGGAATTGAACTCACAACTCACTGGTTATGGGATGATGCTCCAACCAACTAGCCACTCTGGACAGGGCTATTGCCTTTGTTTCAAAGTCTATTTTGTATGATATAAGTATTGCTTCTCCAGTTTTATTTTAAATTTCTATTTGAATGAATTATTTTTTTCAAACCTTTACTTTTAGACTGTGTGCATCTTTCATTCGGAGGTGAGTATCTTATAGAGATAATATATATGCATATGGTTCTTATATTCTTTTTTTAAAAAAACATTTTATTTATTTATTTTTAGAGAGAGGGGAAGGCAGGCAGAGAGGGAAACATAAATGTGTGGTTGCCTCTTGCACTCCCCCAACTGGAGATCTGGCCTGCAACCCAGGCATGTGCCCTGACCAGGAATCAAACTGGTGACCTTTGGGTTTGCAGGCCTGCACTCAATCCACTGAGCCACACCAGCCAGGGTGGCTCTTGTATTCTTGCGTGTACAGCTACTCTGAGTCTTTTGATTAGAGCATTTAAGCTATTTACATTTAAAGTGATTATTGCTAGGTATGTTTTTACCATCATTTTATTCTTTATAACTATGTTCTTCTTTTCTTTCTTCTTCTTCTTAAAGAAGATCCTTTAACATTTCTTGTAATACTGGTTTAGTGGTAATGAATTTTTTTGGCATTTTGTTTTCTGGGGAGCTTTTCATTTATTCTTCAAATTTAAATAATAGCTTTGCGAGGTAGAGTAGTCTTGGTTGTAGGTCCTTGCTGTTCATCACTTTGAATATTTCATACCAATCCCTTCCAGCGTGAAATATTTTTGTTGAGAAATCACCTGACAGTGTTGTGGGAACACCCTGGTAGGTAACTGTCTCTTTTTATTTTTAAGCTTCTCTCTTCATCTTTAATCTTTGCCATTTTAATTATGATATGTCTTGGTATGAGCCTCTTTGGGTTTGTCTTGTTTGGGACTCTCTGCTGTCCCTGGACTTGTGTGTCTCTTCTCTTCACCAGGTTAGGGAAGTTTTCAGCCATTATTTCTTTGAATAAGTTCTTGATCCTTTGCTTCCTCTTTTCTCTTTCTGGTGCCCTTATGATGTGGATGTCGTTTTGCTTCATGTTGTCCCAAAGGTCCCTTAAAGTATAGCCATTTTTAAAGAATTCTTTTTTTTTATTGCTCTGAATGGGTGTCTTCTGCTACTTTGTCCTCCAAATCACTGATTTGATCCTCTGCTTCATACAACCTATTGTTTATTTCCTCTAGTGTTTACTTCATTTCAGATATTATACCCTTTATTTATGACTGGTACTTTTAATGATTTCTATGTCCTTTTTCACATTGTTGAAGTTCTTGTTGAGTTATCTAAAGTTCTGACTACATTTCTTTAATATCTTTATAATTATTGTTTTGAACTTTATGTCTGGCAAATTGCCAGCATCCATTTCATTTAGCTTTTTTTCTGGATATTTCTCCTGTTCTTTCATTTGCAGCATGTTTCTTTGTCTCCCCATATTGGCTGCCTCTTCATGTTATGTATTAGGTAGATCTGCTATGTCTTCCAGTCTTGGTAGGGTGGCCTTATGTAGTAGATGTCTTGTGGACCCAGTGGCACATTCTCCTTGATCACCTGAGCTGGGTGGTCCAAGAATGTCCCTTGTGTGGGTTTTGTGATCCCTCCTGTTGTAATTGAATGTTTCTTGGCTCTTTATTGGGTGGGATAAACCCTCAGTCCGGCTTACTGTGAGGATCAACACCAATCTCAGTATACAAGCTGCTGTGCAGGTGCTGACCACACTAAGCAGAATTTGCCTCAGCAGGTTCTAGTGCCAGCCAAGAACTCACATTGGACATGCCTCTTGTGAAGTTAACTGGATCCTCCTCTGGTGTTTTTTGAAGCTAGTCACTGCATTTGATAGTTCTGGGCCTCTTGGAAGGGACTCTGGTGAAGATCAATGTCAAATACTGCCTCTGACTGGCCATCGACAATCTGTTCGGAGCAACAAAGTGATCTACAGCGTGAATGTGATTCCTGGGCCTTGGAGTGCATGGGAAGAACCAAGCTGCACACCAAAGCTGGATTCTACCAACACAGAGCCTATGGGCAGGTCAGTAAAAGGCCTAAGGCACACTGAGATCTGCGTCCTCTACCTTTCAGCTGCCTTTTAGGCTCAGTCACTGAAAGAGCCTCTGGTGGTACTCATGTTGCATGAGGTAGGTTCTCAGTGAGTCACAAGGTTGGTGCTAGTGGTGTTGATGAGATCAATGCAGGTTCAAACTTGGTGCCATGGCTGGGTCTGAGGCTACTCAGCAAAAGTTCTAGTGTATACCAAGTCTAGCTTCCTTTGCTTACAAACCTTTGTGCTGGGGCAGGGTCTCAGGGAGTCAGTAGAGTGAGGCCAAATATCAGGTCCAAACAGACGAAGATTTGACCATGTGATGGGAAGGCTCTGTACCAGTCAGGCATGCAAGGGAATTGCCCCCCTTTTCAGAGTCACACAACCCAGTTATTCCAGATTCTTCCTAGCGCCTGAGCTCAGCATGGTGGGGCTGTGGTAGTTGGGAAGGTAGGACTAGTAGATATCCTGTGTGCTAGAGGTGCTGGTCAGGCTTTTGGGAAGGTAGGGCATGTGGCTCCTGCCCCAGAGCCTCACAACTCAGTCTGTCTTGAATTCTACCCACGCATCCATGGCAGGGCAGGGTTCCCAGGATATGGGAGAAGGAGCTAGAAGATCTCTTGTGAGGTGGCATTGCCAGTCAAGTTCACAAGAAAGGGAGATTTTAGAGAGGAGGAAGATGGCGGCGAGATAGGTGGGAGTAGAGTCTACTTCCCCCTGCACATGGGTGAAACACCTAGCTGATCTTGTGAGGAATGGAGCAAACAGTCAGGGTATCCCAGCATATATGACGACTGGAGACTAGGATTTGTAGAGCACATTGAAAAAAACATGAGTAGGTGGGTGCTGCGAACACCAGTATACCTGCTGGAAGAGGAAACCCACCAACAAAGGAAACACCAATGGATAACAACAGAAGAAGGTGAAGGAGGGAGTGGAAGCCACACTAACTCAACCCGGAACCGATCTGGAAATACAACTAATTGGTGGAGAAATTATTCAGAACAAACAACTGAACAAGAGTGAGAGAGAATCCTCAAAACCTTGTACATACAGAAGAACCAGCTTCTACACAGCCAGCTCACACCTGCACAACAGAATACAAGACATGGGGAACGGAGTGACTTTCAGTTAACCAGCTGGAGGGAAGGACTCACCAGAGAAAGACCCAATGACAATCAAAACCTAAAGACATACAGAGAGCCAACAGCAAGTTCAGGAGATCAAGGACACTGCACTACTGAATCTCACAGGTCTCCTACCATAAAAGTTGACACCATAAACTCAGGGAGTCAGAACAGATCAATTTAAGAAGCAGAGGCTAACAAGAAGAGTCTCACAAACAATGAGAAGACAAAGAAACAATCTCCAAATGAAAGGAAAGGAGGAAGCCTCAGAAAGAACGCTAAATGAAACAGAGGCAAGTCAATTATCAGATATTGAGTTCAAAGCAATGGTTATGAGGAAGCTCAATGAGCTCACAGAGAATTACCAAAAACTACAGGGAAACTACAATAAACTCACTGCAAACTATATAACCATGAAAAAGGAAATAGAAAGTATCAACAAGGGCCAATAGGAAATGAAGAATACAATTTCTGAACTGAAGAACATAGTAGAAGGAATTCAAAGCAGGCTCGATGAAGCAGAGGATGAGATTAGTGAGCTGGAGGACAAGGTAGAAAAAAACACCCAGAAAAGGCAAGAAAAGAAAAAAAGACTCAGAAAGAATGAAGAAGGGTTAAGGGAAATGCAGGACAACATGAAATGTAATAATATTCTTATAATAGGGATACCAGAAGGAGAAGAAGAAGAGCAAGGGATAGAAAACCTGTTTGAAAAAGTAATGATGGAAAACTTCCCTAATTTTATGAGAGAAAAAGTCACACAAATTCAGGAAACACAGAGAGTCCCAATCAAGAGGAACCCAAAGAAGCTCACTTCAAGACACATCATAATTAAAATGGCAAAATTCCAAGACAAAGAGAGAATCTTAAAGGCAGCAAGGGAAAACCAGAAAGTAACATACAAGGGAGCGCCGATAAGACTAGCAGCTGACTTCTCAATGAAAATGCTCCAAACCAGAAGGGAATGGCAAGAAATATTCCAAGTAATGAGAACCAGAGGCTTGCAACCAAGATTTCTCTATCCGCCAAGGCTCTCAATTAAAATGGAAGGCCAAATAGTGAGCTTCCCAGACAAAAGAAGCCTCAAAGAATATACTGCCTCCAAACCAGCTCTGCAAGAGATACTAAAGGGTCTGCTTTAAGAACAGGAAGAAAAACAGTGAAAGAGAGAAGAACATACGTATGAAAAAATGGCAATGAATGAGTACCTATCAATAATAACCTTAAACATAAATGGATTAAATGCCCCAGTCAAAAGACACAGAATAGCTGAATGGATAAGAAAACATGACCCACACATATGCTGCCTACAAGAGACCCACCTCAGCACAAAAGACCTACACAGACTGAAAGTAAAGGGCTTGAAACAAATATTCCAAGCAAATACACAGGAAAAAAAGTGCCAGCATAGCAATACTCATATCGGACAAATAGACTTCAAAAGAAGAGCCATAAAAAGAGACCCAGAAGGTCACTTCATAATACTCAAGGGAACAATCCACCAGGAAGAAATAAACATTGTAAACATATATGCACCCAACATAGGAGCACCCAAATATATAAAGAAAACCTTGGAGGACTTCAAGAAAGATATTGACAGCAACACAATTATAGTAGGGGACTTTAACACCCCACTGTCAAAAATGGACAGATCTTCCAAACAAAATATCAACAAAGATATTGTGGCATTGAACAAAGCCCTAGATAAAATGGACTTAACTGATATATACAGAGCCTTTCATCCCAAAGAAGCAAAATACACATTCTTTTCAAATGCACGTGGAACATTTTCAAAGATAGACTACATGATAGGACACAAAACAAACCTCAACAAATTTAAGAAAATTGAAATCATATCAAGCATTTTCTCTGACCACAAGGGACTAAAACTAGAAACCAACCTCAAGGAAAAAAAACCCAAAACACTGAAACTCATGGAGATTGAATAGCATGCTATTAAACAATGAATGGGTCAACAATGAAATTAAGGAAGAAATCAAAAAGTTTCTGGAAACAAATGAAAATGAACACACAGCAATCTAAAACTTATGGGACACAGCAAAGGCAGTGCTGGGAGGGAAGTTCATAGCAATACAGGCCTACCTAAAAAA
>VMDR010028171.1:0-13268 GCA_007922815.1 Macrotus californicus
AGCTTTCCTTTAAAATTTTAGGAAGCCTAAATTATATAGCAGTTGTAGGATATTATTCAAAAATTACTTTCTAAAAAGTAAAAGTGGATGTCAACAAAAAAAAGGGTGGGGGGAACATTGCCAGAAGCCAGAAAATCTCTAAGCAAAGCTGCTAATTATTCTTAATGGGCAAGATGAGCACATTAAGAAACAAATGAATACATCAGTGAAATGTAATTGAAAATCGACCTGGCAATCGCACATCACATCTGAGTATTGGCCTGTGTATTATTCTCATCACTTTAAAAATTATTTTTGTTGTTCTTGGCATCTGAATTTAATGACTCTAACTGAGCCTTACTTCCTAGTCTCTTAATCTTCTAACATTCTGATTCTTACCTTTTTAAAAAAAAATAAAGCATTTCCTGATAGTTCTTCTTTATCTTCTGTTATTTCTGTTTTTTAAGTATGTGAGGCAATGAAAAAATGTGTTCTGAATCTTTATATACAGATATGTATCAACCATTGTGAGGTTAGTTTATTTATTCCTAAAATGTATCAAGTGGATTGGCTACGTCTTCTAGAGCTTTCTACCTGGACCATGGAAAGCTAGATGTTGATTTGAGATTTGTGGAACAGAGATATCCGAAAAGAGATTAGGACTTGAGGGGTAAGTGAATGCTGTGAGTCCTGAATGTTTTTTCAGACTCATGGGTGGATGTTCCTGAGGTTCTCCTTGGGCCTTAAACTGCATTGCTGGCTCTCACCCAGAGCCCCTGCCTCAGCGCTGCCTCTCCTTCCAGACGCCGTCATTTAGCTGTGCCCAAACAGAACAAAGGTTAAGTTAGAAAATGACATCATTTGGTTCATCTATTTCTCAGCTTTGTCCTAAAATAGTGTGAAGTGCGGTCCCTTTTCTTTGGCATTGCCCTTTTAGTGTAACGAAGAATTCTCCAAGTAAAGTGACCTCCTAAAGTAAAGGGTGGAGAGCAGAATGTCAGAATAGATCTGTTCAGGTAACATTTTAATACATTTTGCCCACAGATAACTATTACTCCATAAAGTTTATGGCTGGAGATGGCAATGGCATGGCAATAGGGGAGAGAAAGTATATACTTAGTTACTGTTCATGCTAAGCTTCTTCCAGACCATAATGAATAAAAGTACAGCACCTGAAGGTGAGCAGCCCTCTCTGCTACACTCGCGAATTCGCCCAACACCAGCACCCCGCCTTGGCCCATCCTCAGTAAACATCCAGTGTGTTACCTGCAGAACATGGCAATGCGTGGTGACCCATTTCTCGTGCTCCTGGCCCAAGCATCTTATCTGAGCAGTATGCACAGTCTAGACCATGATGTGAAATGTAAGATTCTTCAAAAATTGGCAAATTTCCTGTGCATTTTAAAGGAGATACCCTTGACTTAATATTATTTTAACAGAATCCCTGATTTAAGGGATAAATCAAATAAGCTTCACGTGGACCGTGCAGCCTGTGTGGTGGGTGTTTGAGACCTTGGGAATACCAGGCCATCGTCCTGTGTCCAGGCCCCTTTCTCCAACATCAGTGACAGCTGAGATATTGATGCCAGATCTTCTCTTTACTGGATGGGTCATAAATGGGCTCCATGTGCCTCGCATTGGGTAAGAACTCAACAGATAGCTTAGTTAGTTTATTAAAATGAATTCAACCAGTATTAACTAGATGCATTTCAGGTGCTAAAGATACAGCAGAGGACAAGGTAGACCAAGTCCCTGTCTTTGTGGGCCACAGACCCTGCCTTGGCTAGAGCACACTGATGTAGGTGAAAGACACTGGAAATCTACACAGCCGAAGTTCTTGGATTCCCTCCAGTTGTTTAAATTCTACAAGATAAATGTTCACTTAATTAGTTCTGAGTAGCAAGGAAAGAAGATAGACTTAATTGCCAAACCTCATTTTAGTTATAACCACCAGCCTCTTTATCCCTCCAAAGCTTTTACTTGAATTATTGAAAAATAAAATGAATTGACATGAATGAGGCTCCTACTATGTGTCAGGCGCCTCATGTATGTGATACTCCATTAAGCCTTTATAGTAGGGATCGTTATAGTGGGTATCATTATTTCTATTTCTGAGGTGGAACTCAGAGAGGTTAATTTACCCAAGTTCACACAGCCACTAAAAATCGGAACCAGCTCTAGAAGCCAGGTTCATTTGATTTCAAAGTGTAATAGGGGTGGACAGAAGTAGGTTATACAGTTGTTTGTGTGGAAACAGACATGCAGGTTGTGATTGTGACCATAGTTTTATTAACTGAAAATGCCAGGCTTCGTTATTTACACATTGTTATAATTGACTTGCTGTGCTCAAGCACACGTGGGCGCAGAGCTCTTTATAAGCCTGTTTCTGCCCACCCCTGTGAATTCGTTCCCATTAAACAATTCTGGTTTACCGGGGGCTAGAATGCTTTGGTGAGGGTCGTCTTGCATTTGCTCGGCACTCTCTGGAAGAGTTCTCTCACCCACAAGCCACCTCGCTCAAAGAGTTCAAAACGCTCCCACGTCATCTTCTCAATCCATTCGAGCAATAAACACACGTAAGAATATTTTGCAGCCTTTAAATGAGCAAATAGGGTCACATCAAGTAATTTAAAAGACTTTAGAGATCAAAATGAACAGGATTTATACTATAGTTTCATAGTTTCCTACCCTCACCATTGATGTTCCAATGCAAATAAAGGAAACATAACCAAGAAAGTAAAGTCTAATGAACCAGTGTTGTTTATTTTTTAAATATTTTCTCGCTTAAAGAATAATGCCAATCTCAAAATGTATATGCAACTACTGACAAATATTACAGTTACTAATTGCAGAAGGAGGTTAATATTTTAAACACTTTATATATAATATATATAATGTAATTTGTTTAAATAGCTGTTATTGTTATTATACAAAAATACATGCTTTAAGAATAAAAATCAACTGAAACAAAATTAAAATGGAGCCCCACTCCTAAACTATGCTTTATTTGGGAAGAAATTCTGGAGCTAGAATCCTGGTTTCCTTTTAGCCACAGGCGTACGGACTGTAGCTCTGGAAGTCCAGTAGCCAGGAGATTGGAGGTGATAACTCTGTATCCACTTGATCAGAAATCAGTACAACTTTCTTTGCACCCAGCACCTCCCACTGAAGTCTTCCAGAAGATGGGTGCAGTTCAGAGAACAAAATTTGGTCCATCCTGTTCAAAACTATCCTGACCTTCAAGTAAAGGGTGGGGAGCTGAGTGTCAATATGTCTTTTAAGGTCATATTTTAATACACTATTGACATTTTTCCTTTTTGTACTTGTTTTAATGTAACAAACTCCTCCTAAACCACAAAATATATTTTCTTTCCAGTTCCAAAAATAAAGCAGCCTAAGTACTGCTATGAATTTTTTTTCACTTAAAAAATGGCTTCTAGAATATAAATACATATACTTGCTTCAGCCTGACCACCTGGAGTCACATGTTCATAAATTGTATAAAAGTATACGGTGTTAAGATGTTTACTAAAAATTGTTAATAGGTTTTTCTGAGTTATATAATTTAACTTCCCTATGACTATTTTATAAAAAGTATTACCTCCACTAACAAAATAACATGTTTTGCTTGATAGATTAGTCATGTACTTATACGACGCCACAGATGTACCTGTCACATTATGGCTTGCTGGTGGACGTCATGGAAACACTGAATGGGGTGTGGCCAGAGTGTTGGAGGCGGGGCTTAATAAAAAACAGTTGTCAGTTGACTCAACTAATTTTGTTCTTCTCAGAATAAAGATGTCAGCTGTCCTTTTCTACAAGACATTTCATGTAGAAGACTTTCCTGAAATACTTTCATCCTGAAATAGAACTGTAGGCCGATGTGTCATTTTAGTTCATCAAAACAAGTAGGCAAATTAGTCTCTTTTATTTTTGTAATGAATGTAATTTAACGGCATTTAATTTGCATACAGGAAAGTTCATCCAGAAAAAAAAAGTCTGCATTATAGCACTTTTGTAAACCTCAACAAAGCCCTTCATTAGGAGACCTAATTGATTTTTCCTACCCACTCCTGAGGGAAGAAAGCTATCGCAGTACCTGCTTATTCACTCAGAGAAGAAATGGGTGTGCTTGGCGTTTCAAGCAGAGATCTGAGTTAAAAAGTCCTGTGGCTCTGTTCTTGCAGGGAGACCTTGGCCAACGCTTGTTTCAAGCATTCAGGAAATCTGTTTTTCTGAGCAATAGGGGGACATCGCTTGTCTGCTTGGTGTCCTCCCCATGGGCCCAATTTAGTTCAGCTTGCAGCCTTCGCTGGAATTATTTTATTTCTTGTTTATTTAAGCCTGCCCTGTTCCAAAAGAAAGATTTTGAGGTTTCTTACAGTGGCACATGGAATATACTATATAAAATAAATGAGAAAATGAGGGCAATTGGAAATTAGAAAGCCAAAAATATATAAAATACGAGGAAGCCAGGAATGGATGTTAATATAGAAAAAATACACAATAGGAGCTCTGGGGGTTGTTAGACTTCAGTCGTGCATTTGGGACTAGAGCAAAAAGAAAAAGAGGAACAGTTATAAGGCTTACAGTGTCCAGAAGTTGAAGCACAACTAATCAATCTGGAGTCTCGCTCTTCCCATGTTGGGACCCAACATGACTTTCCCATGGGCCCTCATACAGATGGTGTTGTGTGATGTAATGGACTAGCTCCTCAAAACACCTTTTCAATAAACATGGCTCTTTTAATACAAGTCCTTACCCACCAGCAGAGGGCCAAAGGCCAAAGCATTAGTCTGTTAGGACGGTTCTTCAAGGGGTCTTCCACTGGATTGACTTACGTCTTCAGTAACTCACTTCCTCTCAAACATCCTCCGAGCTTTTCTCCATCTTTCTCATCTCACTTCCTCTGAAGTCTTTCCCTGCTGCTCACCCCCACCCTCCCTAACGGCATCTGAGAGACTGAAAAGACTTCAACTTGGAAAATTTCAGGAGACTGCCATTGCCCTCCCCACTGACTGAGAGACCCTTGCCTTTTAATCAAGTGGGGCCTGGCACCTATGGGATAGTCCTGTCCCTCCACCAGTGCCCATATCCCTGGGCCTTGCCCGGATTCTACCTGAAAGTACATTTCCCAGGCAACTGAACTGCAGCCCAGGGAATTAACAGAGCTTGCCCGTGGCAAGTAATTCAACATTTGGAGGTAGAGCCATGGCTAGAACCTTCTCTGCCTGCATTATACCCTATACCTCTTCCCTGTTCACTGTGCAGATCCCATGTCCGATAAGATCACTGTGTTTGTGGGCTTTTATTTATTCATTTTTTTAGTCAATTGACAATCGCTGCAGAAGCTTTCTTAACTGTGTCCAATAGATGTGAGAGACATCGTCGAAAGGAATCAGAAGGCCGGTGTGTTTAAGGCTCGGAAAATATCAAGCTGGTAAGATACCTTTCTGCATCAAAACACTGGTTGAAGCTGCTTTTCTCCATACTGTGGGCGATGATTAAAAATAATAATAGCTAACATTTAGTGAGCATTCACTGTGTGTCAGGCACTGTTGTATGCACTCGAAAAGTATCTTATTTAATGCCACCAGAATCCGTAATAAGGCAGGCAAGCATTCTCATTACCTTCAATTCATGGATGAGAAAACCTGAAGGTAAGTATATTATACACTGTGTGGGGATTGTTTAGCATTGAGAGTATACAGTATGAGCTTGGGAGAAACCCAGCCTGGGACCTTCTGTGAGTGTCTGTATTCCACTGGTCTTCAACATGGGGACATTTTTTATTGTCATGACTAGGGGGGATGGGGTTGCTAATGGCGTGCAGTGGGTTGAGGCCAGGGATCCTGCTAAACATCCTACATAGCACAGGACAGACCCCTCAACAAAGAAGCACCTGGCCTAAAACGTCAATAGGGCCAAAATTGAGAAACCCTGCTTGATTCTATGGTTTTAAAATAGTCTAGGTACCCATCCCCTTTTAGACGTTGTTAATGCTTACCCAAACCAGGAGAAATGCTTACCCTCATCAATGTGGTGCTGCATCTTATTTTTGCCCTGGTGGTATGGGCCTAGAGGAAAGAGTAAACATTTACCAGTTTTCACTTGAAATATCTGGATTTGTGCATTTTTCCATCGTATGTTTAGCCCCAAGCATTATTAGAACAATCCCATGTTTAATTATTTAATGTATGATGGCTGAGGGTGTTCCCCACTCCAACTGCTCAGTTTGGGGGTGGGGTCGGATGGAGAGCAATGATGCTTAAAAACCAAAGTGGCCAACCTGTTGGGATGAGGCTGTGGATTAGCAATAAGTTTTTTTTTTTCTGTTAGATTGTTCGGTGAGTGTCATCAGGTGTCCAGATCCGCATGTTTAAATCTTGCGTTAGAATGCTGGCTGAGGCCACACAGGGCAGCGGGCTCTGAGTTTCTCATGCAAGCGAACAAACCAGCCCTGTTTGCCGGCGAACCTCCGCAGGTCGGGAGAAGGAGCAGCCTGCTCCCTGCTCTTCGCTCTCAGGGCAGCCTTCCCCCCTCCAGGGCCCCCAGGCTGCCGTGCCCTTCTGGGGAGGACTTCACTTCTGGATGCGATTTTCAACCTGGTCTTTTAGTCATCAATCAAAAGCACATTTCCTGTGTTGTCCTCATTTACATTTATTTAATGCTTAAGGTCATTTGTGACCATTTGAGTGTATTTCAGCATATGGAATCAGGGAATAATAGATTTCAGCATCATGCTGTGAAGAGAGATTGTGTTTTTACAAGACATAATGTTGTTTACTGGGTGTTAATAATCACTAATTAATAAACATATCTAGGCTTCTTAAATGTTGCATTTTGAGGAATAAAAATGTCAAGTGTTTAACGTATGGAGTATTTCCTATCATCTCTTCATAAAATAAGTTACATAAAGAAGCAAAATGTCATTGTTCAACATAGGACATATCCAACATGCTTAATATGGGGCCTTCGTTTCTATTATCTGTTCTCAAGAATGCCATTTCTAAATATATTGTTCTGATATGTACCGAGCCATATAGTCTGTATGTCAAGCATCATATAGGAACCTCTAAAATGGTCTTTTTTTTTTTATCTTCATTTCATATGAACCCTGTTCAGTTTCTCCCTTTTTAAACACTGCATTTTGTCCAAAGTCTACTAAAGCACTTTGTCAAAAAACAGGTGGATGAGCCAGGCTTTGAAATGCCTTGATCTCGTATCAAGAAGCCACTTGACCACTTAACCTTCCAGAAGCTAAGAAGAAGCTGCCAGCCAGCGATGCAATAATCAGCATTCCCCTTCTCTCCCCGGCTTTCCCACCCGTAACCAGTACGACGTGATGAAAGCATTAGCTCCGTGTGAGAAGAAAAGTAAACTGCTTACAAAAGAGCTAAGATATGGCTCAATATTCTCCTTTAGCGCCTCACCGCATAGGCAGGACCTCTCCTCCTGGAGGTGCGGAATAACAGGGGCGACAGATAACTAGGAGGTATTTACCAGAGCGACAAAGCCTACACGTGAGCCAAATATTTCTGCTCTTAAAAAGCACTTCCAAGCTTGACATGAAGTTTATAACAGCTAAATGTCTCCCGTGACTTCATTTGCAAAGAAGATATAAAAGCAGAAAGGCACATCGTGATATGAGAACTGTGAGCCTAGGAAACCGTGTTTTGAAAAAGGAATGAGAAACCACCCAGGAATCTGACTGGCACCCAGAGGTCCCACCTCACTGCTCTGATGACGCTCAGTCACAGCCAGCACTCCACCCATGACCAGGCCTCTGCCTGCATCTCAGACAGGGCAGACCCAGGCCGTGTGGGCCTGAAACTTACTCTGGAGCCCTCTTTAGGGGGATGAGTTTTATTATACCTGACTTTGGCAGATTTTACAGGAGCGTCCTACCATGTGCACTCATGGCTAGGGCTCCTCATGGGCCTTGGGAGGGGCCCGTGGAAGTGAGGGGTCCTGGCACTGAAGCGTCATTAGCTTCGCAGGAAATTCACCCCTGCTCTCGTAAACACCAGCAACCCTGCCTTGACTGAGGCTCTGCCCTTGTAAACTTTCTCACTCCCTCCATTCCCTTTCAATCCCAGTTTGACAGTTGCTAAATATGAAAGACATGTTTGCAAAAGCCTGGAGGCTTTAGCCCTGGCCAGGAAAGCTCTAGCATGTTCTTATAGGAGGCATACAGCCATTACATCTCAAAGATCTTAATACAGTCATTTGATGTTTTATTTATTCATCCCTCCTTGCAGCTCTCCATTCATTTAACCATGTCCAAGGCATTCTGCCTTGAGAACATAACCGTGGAGCAATCAAGAATAATTCCTGAACAAAGGAAATTGTGCTGCTAAATATAGCTAGAGATTGGTGAAAGAGCAAAGATATTTACAGCATCTCCATTGTTAGGTTTATCTGAAGCTGTCTGGAAAACTGTGACTGTCGAATAAAGAACCATTCAGAGTGTTTGACGTCTAACTATTCCTAGGTGTTCCAGAATTGGTGAATGGCATCATTCTCTGGTTAATATTAACAGTTACAAAATTTTTAAAAATCTATTAAATGTACCCTGCTGTGATATTAAAAGTGAATTTCTATTTAAGAAAAAAAGGTTATCTTTGTGTGAAAATTGCTAGTGAATTTAGGCCTGTGACTTTTATTATTCTTTGATAAACCATTAATCTCAGTTAACTATGGAACTTATTATAACTTTAAGACTTTTTTATAACTCAAATTATACCTTTATGTGGGCCCCCAGGCTTGGCTATTGGCCCCATTGCCCTACTTCTTTTTAAGATTTATATCTTTTCCGAGGCTCATTTTTCTTTAGAGGTTAAATTGGGGGTATGAAAAATAATTTTTTAAATGTGAACCCCACCCCAGTGGGATCCGATTGGTGGTTTTTCCAGGCCTCTGCAGTCTTCTCACATTCTTCATTCTCTTCCTTCAATCTGGCTTCCTCTGCTCTCCGACATCACCTTCTCCTTTGCCCAAGCCTCTTCATTCTCTTCCCAACACATTTGGTCCTTCCTGTCTCTGGTCTTTGCCAGTCTTCTCCCCTCCTCCTCATCCGTCTGAGTCCTTCCTTCTAGGATGACTTAATTACCATTCTCAGGCTATTTAAGCTTGCCCTCATCTTTCCTTCCTTTTAATTTCTGTTGACCTTAGAATAGCCCCAGTAACAAATGGTATATTCTCCTAGTTTTCAAAGCATGCTGTCTTTGTTTTCATGTTCATGGATGCAGTCCTTTTTTGAAATTATTTTGATCCCCCTGTCTGCCAAGTACTATTCTAAGTGCTAGAGATACAGGGATGAACAAGAGTAAACCCATGTCTTCTTCTTTTTTTTTTTTCTAAATTATACTTTATTGATTATGCTATTACAGTTGTCCCAATTTTTCCCCATTTATCCCCCTCAACCAAGCACTTCACACTCCCTCAGGCCATCCCCATACCATTGTTCATGTCCATGGGTCATGGATATAAGTTCTTTGGCTACTCCATTTCCTCTACTGTACTTTACATGTCCACATGGCTATTCTGTAACTACTTATTTGTACTTCTTAATCCCCTCACCTTTTTTACCCATTCCCTCACACCCTCCTCCAGTCTGGCAACCATAAGAACCCTCTCTGTACCCATGATTCTGTCTCTGTTCTTCTTTATGCTTAGTTTGTTTTTTAGATTCAATTGTTGATAGTTGTGGATTTATTGCCATTTTTTGCTCATACTTTTGATCTTCTTTTTCTTAAATAAGTCCCCTTAACATTTCATATAATAATGGTTTGCTGCTGATGAACTCCTTTAGTTTTTTTCTTGCCTGGGAAGCTCTTTATCTGCCCTTCAATTCTAAATGATAGCTTTGCTGGGCAGAGCAATCTTGGCTGTAGGTCCCTGCTTTTCATGACTTTGAATATTTCTTGCCAGTCCCTTCTAGCCTGCACAATTTCTTTTGAGAAATCAGCTGACAGCCTTATGGGGATTCCCCTGTAGATCACTAACTGCTTTGCTCTTGCTGCTTTTAAGATTCTCTTTTTATCTTTAACCTTTGGCATTTTAATTAGGATGTATCTTGGAGTGGACCTCTTTGCATCCATCTTGTTTGGGGGACTCCATGCTTCCTGGACTTGCTTGTGTATTTCCTTCACTAGATTAGGGAAGTTTTCTTTCATTATTTTTTCAAATAGATTTCCAATTTCTTACTCTTTCTCTTCTCCTTCTGGCACCCCTACGATGTGAATGTTGGAACACTTAAAGTTGTCCCATAGGCTGCTTACACTATCCTCGTCCTTTTTTTGGATTCTTTTTTCTTCTTCTTGTTTTGATTGGTTCCTTTTTGCTTTTTTATGTTCCAAATCATTCATTTGATTCTCAGCTTCATCCACTCTACTGTTGTTTCCCTGTAAATTGTTCTTTACTTCAATTAGTGTATCCTTCATTTCTTACTGGGTATTTTTTATGCTGTTGAGGCTCTCCCTAAGTTCATTGAGCATCCTGATAACCAATGTTTTGAACTCTGCATCCAATTGATTGCTTATCTCCATTTTGTTTAGATCTTTTTCTGGGGTTTTATTCTGTTCTTTCATTTGGGCCACATTTCTTTATCTCCTCATTTTGGCAGCCTCCCTGTGTTTGTTTCTATGTATCAGAGAGAGCTGCTATAAACTCCCTGTCTTAGTATCGTGGCCTCATGTGGTAGGTCTTCTGTAGGGCCCAGTGGCACAGTCTCCCTTATTACCCAAGCTGGGTACTTGAGGCACATCCTTCATGTTTCCTTTGTAGCTGAGTCTTGATTGCTGTTGGCAGTTCAACAGGAGGAATTTATCCAGGCCAGTCAGCTGCAAGGACTGGCTGTGACCCCTGAACACCAACCTCCACCCTCCATGGAGGATCAGCTGTGCAGGGACAGAGTGGTGGTGCTCCAGCCTGGCCTGGGTCTGTCCACTGGGTGCACAGGCTCTGGGATTTCCTGGGTGGTGCAGGCCAAGGTCAGCCCTCTCCTGTGTTCTGCCCAGGGCTACCCTGTATGAGCTATGAAGCAATCAAAGGTGGCTGCTACTTGTGCGGTACTTGGAGAAGCCAAGCTGTGAATCTAGGCTGGCTGCTGCTAGTGCTGAACCTGGGGCTACTTAGCCAGAGGTATGGGGGCTAGGGCCTGGGGGCTTACTGAGGCTGGCTATTGCTTGTTTTATAGGATTTATGAAGTTGTGAAGCATGACCCAAGACCAGCCATTTATATCTTGGGTGGGCCCATAAGTTTGGTGGGGTGGAGTCTCTGAGGGTCTCCAGGGCATGGCAAACAGTGTTAGCCAGATTGATGGAATCTCAGATATGGCACCTGCCTGGCAATTTTGTGGGAGGAGGGTTCAGAAAAGGGACAGTGGCCTCTGCCCTCCTTTTTGTCTGGGAGAAAGCTGTCCCCTGACTCCTGCCTTGATGCCACACACTTCAGTTCTTCCCCGTATGCCACCGGTGCCTTTCAAGCTGCTACCCTGGTGCCAGAGCTCAGAGGGAGTGAGTCAGAGTAAGTCCGTGTGCGGGTTCTTTGAGGGGAACTGCCTGGGACTCTAGAAGTTTCTTTTACCAACTCAGTCCCTGCTGGTTTTTGCAGCCATATGTTATGAGGACTTACCTTCCTTGCACTGAAACCCTGGGCTGGGGGGTTGGTATGGGGCTGGGACTCCTCGCTCCCAAGATATCCTCTCTGAATTTTCATCTACCAAACGTGGAAGTAGGACCAAGCTGTTACACATCTCTGCCTCTCCTACCAGTCTGGATGGATGTAGTTTCTTTAATTCAGTAGTTGTCAGACTTCCATTCAACTCTATTTCTTGCGGTTCTGAGTGATGTGATGTTCTGTATTTTAGTTGTAATTCTGATGTGGTTGTGCAAGAAAGCAGGCAGTGTTTACCTATGCCGCCACCTTGACCAGAAGTCCTAAGTCCATGTCTTCTTAGAGTTCACATTCCAGTAGCGGAAATAGACAATTTTTTTGAAGGCAAGGATTCTGCTTAACGTGTTTTTGAATTCTCTGAAGCAGTTGGTATATTTTATCCCTGTCATATGAAAGGTTTTAAGATTTGCATTTGGAGCACACTTTCAAAGATAGGAACCCATAAGACTTACGAAACCAAATAATTTTTAGTAGAGGAAAGTCAAGATCTAGAGATTCAGACATCAGTTTATATACTAGATAGCTGACTTTCGTTTCCGGCCAGGGTTCTTCTCAGGCAGGCACATGCAGTGTCTGTAGACACACTGACATTGTAGGTAGGCATTTATCTGTCCTTTGTTGGGTTGAAGAAGAAGATTAGTAGAAGGTAACTGAGATAAAGAAGCTGAGGGCTCTCTTGAAGAAATATTCTGATAAAACATACCTATTAGTGGGTTTCCTAGAATTACAGTAACATAATCTTGAGAACTGCTGAGAATTCTGGAGATGCCAGAGTTCTGTTTCCTTTTGTTGCTCTCTTCGATATGGAAAAATGAAGTCACTGTGTGTACTTTCTATTGCTCACATAGCTTTTCTTTTTACTTGCTTGACAAGCTTAGAGAAGAAATGCGTTCTTCTCTATGCCCCGGCTTTTTTGCACCAAAGAAACCAACTCACACAGGAATTTTGTCCAGTTCCAGATATTTTGATAGAGTTCATTTTTCCTATTAAAAAATGAGCCAGATTTTGAAATGTGGGACACTGTATTTTTAGGGGACCTCTAAACCGCAGCAAATTTAATTAAGGCCTTTTCTTCCAGAATAACATTGTATTTACTCTTTGGACATGCTGATCCTTGCTCTACCAAGGTCAAAATCTCGCTCCCAAAGATCAGCCAAGCTCTATTTTGATAGCAAGGTGTGCAGGTCAGACTACTGCATCGTCAGTGAACATGTCTGGTAGGTTTAAGGGGGGAAAAAAGTCCCTCCTTCATCGATGGATAGGTATATCACAGAGGTTACATATCAAATAAAAATGTCTTCATTTTCAAAAGATTTTGTCACTTTTAAATAGATAAGAGGCAATCTTGAAAAAAAAAACTTTAGAGTATGATCACTTCATAATCTATTGCTTAAAAAATGATTTTTTTACTTTAATAGTGGACATGATTTGTTTTCATTATTTTGCCATTCCAAACAGTCTTGTGGTGAACTTTTAGAAGTGGACTTTGTCTATTCATACCAAATTATGGTGATTACTGAACTTTGTAATGTAATTTTATATCTGTTAAAGACCATTGATGTTATTCTTTCTTCCTAGACTATTATAAAATTATGTTAGTATTTTT
>VMDR010028172.1:0-13263 GCA_007922815.1 Macrotus californicus
AGACATCAGCTTCTTGATGGCTCATGCTCACAATCTTCAACATCAAAGATGTAGCTCAAATTCCTTTTCTTTCATGAAGCATCAGAGCCTACCAGAATGGTTTTTCTTTCTCTCCTCAGTTCTCGTCAGCACTTAATAACTACACAGGTATTGTTTTTAATGCATTGTTATCCGAAATTGACCAGATGCCCTGTATGAACATTTCTTCTCTTCTACCATCAGGTACCCAGTCTCTGGTAGATTCTGCCTCCACATATCTCTTGCTTCTAGCCCTTTTATTCCTTTCCCATTGTCACTCTTCCTGGCCTTTCTTTTTCCCACCTTGACTATTTGATGCTCCCCAAATTGGTTTCCTCTCACCCTGTCCTGGCTTTCCCCTGCCCAGTCTAGATTAATCTTCCTGACACCTCCCACTGTCACTCCTCCACTCAGACATCTACAGATGTCTCAGCTTTGCACTCCAGGGCCTCCAGCTAAAGGCCCAACTTCATTTGTCAGTCCTATCACCCACCGTTTCCCTCATGTAACTAGTACACTGAACTTGTGCTGAGCACTTGAAATGTGGCCAGTCCAAACTGAGATGCGCCAGAAGTGCACAATACACAGTAAATGTTGAAGAGTAGTGAAGAAAAAGAATGGTAAGTATCTCATTAATAATTTTTATGTTTATTTACATGTCAAAATAATACTATTTTGTACATATTGGATTAAACAAAATATTTTATTGAAATTGATTTCACCTTTTCAGAGCTTTTTGAATGTGGTTATTAAAAAGTAAAGATTACCCACGTGACTCACGTTATATTTCTCTTGGACAGTGCCTCCCTAGACACACCGGACTATTGTGCTTCCTGAACTTGCCTCACACTTTCCTGCCTTCAATCCCCCATTCTCCACCATCTGGCATACTCGCACTTCTCTGCGGGTCAAGTTCTACTTGGTTAAAGGGTTATCTCAGGTGCTCCATTCTTTAAGGAAGGTGTCCTCACCACCAACTGCATGCTTTCTCTCTGGAAGGAGCACAGTGGGGCAGTGAAGATAGTCTCTGCAGCCAGGCCTCATTCCAGATCTATAAACCATGATGGTGCTAACCCAGAGAGTTTTGACATTAAATTAGGAAATGTATATAATACTGCTACAGCATCAAGCACAAGATAAGAGCTCAGAGCTCAATAAGTACTTTTAATTCATATCTGCTTACTGTGAAAAATTCAAGCTACTCCACTTATGCCTAATGATAACTCAACTTCCTTGTTGGGGGTGGGGTAGGGTGGCTTCAGTACTTTGGAGTGTACTCTTCAACTTGTCATGGGTCCTTAAGCTTATAAAACTGTGACTTGTTCCTGACATTGACATCTTCTGATAATACATAGACAGCTGAGAGGAAGGGTAACCTCTCCCAAGCTGGCACCTTTCTTCTGGGTTCAGGTATCTGTTATAGGCCTTAACTGATAGCCTATGTTTAAAAACAACTTTCCATTAAATATTTCAACTCTAGGCAGCCACTCTGCAGAATTTACATTTGCTCATTGCTTTAAAAAAGTCCACTCAGTTGGAACTCGCCCCTTGGAAAGTGCAATTTGAGTGACTGTCCTCCAAGACAGCCATTCCAGAGCACCCAAGATGCTGCTAGGTATTTATGAATTATAATATGAAGCAAGATGTTCAAGAAGATTCCTGGATAATGGATTTTCCAAGTCATTTGTGCTACAACTAAATTAAAAATATAAAGCCTCAAAGGAAAATGGTAAATACATCTAAGCTCTCACTCAAAAGCCATTTAAAGTTTTCTAAAAACGCAAAGCAAAATGATCCAATCTTTATCCCCCAAACTAGAATTCTTCTAGTAATAATATAACATGACAAGAATAATTCTGGTAAATAAAACTACATGTTGAAGTTTTCCTGGGGGAATGTTGGTGTCATCTGTAATGATTTCTCAAAAATATTTCTTAGAAGCAGAGAATATTATGTTGTCAGGGCAATGACATCGCAGATATGCTTCAGGAAGCTCTTTCATTATAAGATTCTGTTTCCCGACACTTAAAAACATTTTTTTTACTTTAATTTTTAGTGAGCCTGTGTAAGGTGGTTGCAACTGATATACCAAATATTTTAATTAATCTGAGGATGGACTTGAAGTGCCTGAAATCACCAGCATGGGTGTTTTCTGGTAGATACTAGTTTGTGGGGTTGCCTGGCTCAAAAATGCCCCTTCTTCCGAAGCATCTCATTGCTGACGGCATCAGAGTAGAAGCATCTCAGTGACTGTGCTCATATGCTTCTGCCTTGGGGACGGGGAGGGGGGGGGCGGTGGGGAGGGTGGGGGTGGGTAGAGGGGAGCCAATCAGATTCTCTCCTTGGGAATTTAAAACTAATGAACACACAGAAGTCTTTGGAGCTGATTCATTGTAAAGGTGGAATCTAGAAAGGAGTTCCCTGACCTTTTACTGCTAAAATGCCAGATTCTCTCTGGATCTTGCTTGCATTTGTCTACCTCCTTATTCTTCTAGTAGATTTATCTCTCGTGATTAAGTTTTTCAAAGTTGATTCCAGTGCTTGCAAATGAGAAAAGCCTCCATCGAGCCCTACCCAGGGTTTCTAGTGGAAGTAGTCCACCGTCCCGTTGGTGTTCCGTAACGTGGCCAGGGCATGTGCTGATGGTCAGTGAGAGTGGAAGACCTAGAGCAGTGATTTCCCAGTGGCTTTTCTAGGCTGGGGTCAAAGACGAGGGCTGACCTTACAGGGTAACTGTGTTAACACAGCTGCCCCTATAGAGAGTGAGGCTTAAAATACCACAGCTCAAAATATATCTCCACCAAAGTTTCATTACTCTGGCTAGAAAGGACAGCTCCCTTCTCTGAACTCCTATCAGATTTTGTTCATAACCTTTATCTGGCTTTTATCACTTTCTATTGTTCCCTGTAGTCATGTGAGAACTGTAGTCCTCTCTCTCCTAGTCTGAAGACTGTCATTGGATCCTGTACGTTGGCCTGTTCATTTCAGTATTTAGTTCCTGAGTGGTCAACAAAACTGAACAGAAGGTTTTTTGTTTCCAGCCTGAGGCTTAGGGATGGGGAATGGGGAAGAGAAAGCATGCAGAATGGGTTTCCTTACTCTCTCTGGGCAGATAGGAGTGAACCAATGGAACGATAGAAAAAAGTCTATAATCAAGTGTTAGTTGGTTTGTCTGAGACGCAGCTCAGCCTGGGCTGGAAAGACCAGCATATCAGACTCTATGCAATAATGAACTCTGCTATTTTGGGATTCTAACTTATTCTCCTTCAAGGTTGAGAAGACCTAGTAGGTCATTCTCTCTAATTAACACCGGGAACAAGACTAGTCCACCAGGCTTGACCCTGGATGATAGGTATGGACTGTACAACATCATACATGGGCTATGAGTTTGAACAGTAAGTGCAGTCTTCTCTGCATCATCAGATGGTTACAGTAATACTTTGTAGCTGTGTGAAACCTTTATTTCGGGGCACTTTTGGCTCTGCTGTGTTGTTTTTCTTCCCCACAGTGAGACCCACTCTGGCAGGAATCATCTCACACCTTTTACAGACAGCACAGAGGCTTTATCAGTAGCCTGAATCCACAGTGCAAATTAGGGAGAATGGATCTGGTGCTAGATTGCGGGTCTGCCTTGCCTTTGTCCTGGTCTTTGATCAGTTCAGACAATCTGGGGGCTGTGTTGGACCCTGCCCTGTCATACCAGAGCAGCCCCATCCTTGTGGGCTCAGAAATGCTGTCTGCTCTTGCTCACGAGATAGGATTCGGGAGCCAGGAGTCACCTCATTTCATCAGAGTCAAGGATGATTCTGAATTTGGCTCAGGTGGCATTCCAGAGCCATGAGTTCAGGGCCACACAGAGCAGCTGCAAAGGGTTTGCTGGCCAGGAGGGGGTTTTAGCTCCCAGTGAGGCAGAAGCTGGGAGTAAATGTGGACCATGCAGAGAAGTTGCTAGAAGCTGCCCACCAAGTCAGAGAGCCCACCTGCTTGGTGGGCGGGATTATTTTAATTCCCTTCTTTAAAAAAATAGTTGGTGGGAGACTTGCTAAAATCTGCATTAAATATGATTTTTCACACACCGAGGGGAGCAGCCAGAAGAGAACACATATGCTCCCATGGAGCCAGCCCTCTGGGCTCTGAAGGCAAGCGAGCGGCAGGGCCTCTCCCCACCACTGTGGCTCAAGGGCCTTCATGGTCCTTGTGTGAGATCAGAGTCACACACGCAGAGACACTGCCTGGTGCAGCTACTCTGGGAGATTGTATTTTGGAAATAAAGCTTTTGGGCCTCATTTAAAGACATGAAAAGAAAGCAAACTGAGGGGCTTGGAAAGAAGACAGAGGTGGGTAAAGGAGCAGAGCTTGAGCCTTGAATTAATCTGACACTGCTTTTGAAATTAAAAAAAAAAAGGCAAGAGAAAACTCAAGGAATTATTGCTCTCCAAGGCAGGAGCTGGATCCAGCGCCAAAGGGTTCTGTGTGCAAACCGCTTGGCTCTTCACTTCCACTGAGACTTTGGAAACTCTGTTGCTTGCTTTTTAGTGTCTCCGAGGGGCCATTATTCACTTTCCCCAAAAGGATGATTTTTAAACTAATAAAATCCTGTTCTTATGGAGCTTCCCCCAAGGAGCCTGTTCATAGGCACAGCCATGTTTAAGAATTGCCTTGAAGTAGTAGCTGGGAGAGCTGTCAGAACTAAGGTTCAAGATCAACCACTACCTGGGGGCCTTTGCGTTTTTGTGGGGCAGGAAGGTGGGACAGAGCTTCTGAATTCTGAGGTTTTTTTGGTCTGGCCAGCTTTAGGGAAACAGGATAGGACAAACTGTCCTATTGGCAAGAATTTGGTAGGCTTCCCCTCTGTCCTGTGAGCTCCTACCTGGTGTCCTGGACTGGAAATCCATCGGTCTCAATTCAGGCTGCCTTGGTGATGGTTTTGTTTTGTTTTAATGAATCCTGGATTGGGGACTGATTTTTTTCCTAATCAGTGAGTTAAACAGACAATAAAAATTAAAATAATCTTGCTGTGGTATATATATTATATATATTAATATAAGCTTCCAGTCTTGCTTCCCTGAAGCTTTCATAGGACAGACCGGGGGTCTGCAAAATCTGGGACCTACATGTTGACATAACACAGAGAACTCCTGCTGGTACCCACAGCACCCTTTGCCTCCCCATTCTCTAGGATGCTGAATTTAAAATGATATGTAGGTAGGGTGCATGCTAACGAACGTGGGTTTCCTTTTGCATTGGTTCATTGTCATCCCGCTACTACTCCATTTGAGTGTCCTGTGTGTGGCTCAGGAAACACTTTAACCATACTACCTGAGAAATCCTGGGAATCTTGAGTTGAAAAGACCTCTTCAATTGGTTCTTACTTTAGCACAATGATTCAAAAGCAAGGGAGGCAGATTTTGCCCCCAGGGGCCATTTGGCAAATATCTAGAGACATTTTTGATTGCCACAATTTGGGAGGGCAGCACTACCGGCATCTAGTGGGTAGAGGCCAGCAATGCTGAGTGCTGCTAAGCATCCCACAGTGTACAAAATAGCCTTCCCCAATAAATGATTTTCTGTCTCCAAATGTCAGCTGGGCTGAGGTTGAGAAACCCTGCTCTAGCTGAAGAGGCACACGTTGCATAAATGGTTACATTGCGGTGGGGTATGTGCAAACATATATGTAAGTCCAGGGAATCAAAGCAAGTATGCGTGTGCATTGGGGGTGGGGGTACATTGGGGAACCCTGCATGGAGAAATAACTTCAAATCATGATTTTTGCTTAATGTCTTTGTAGTTAACTGTCTGAGAATGATTTTGAAAGTTTATTAGTCAAGAACTACATTTTGGAATTTTTTTCTTTTTGTACAACTATCTGTTAATTTACTCAACTGTTTTTGGTGACGTTATTATCTTCCCTTAAAAACATTCCCCTGAAGAGCCTGAGAGAGTATAATAAGATAAATATCCATTCAACCTTATTCTGTGCTTCTCTAGTCTACTATAACCTGTGGTTCTTCTACCTGGACTCTTCTTTCCTTTTCTCCTTCAAGGTTCAGCCTCATGTTCCCCTGGCTTGTGAAGCCTTCCTTTGGAGATTTCAGTCCATAGTGATTGGTCTATTCTTGAATTTCCTTAGAGCCTTGTTGCCTCTTTCCCTGTATACATCAGTCTCTTGGGTATCTTTCCATGTAGACTATGGGCTCCTCAAGGTCAGGAACCACACCCTCCTCCTGTACATACCTCTACAACATTGAACACTATTCTGGACCCTGATTTCCACTGCAAGAGGAAGAAGGAGAAAGACATTTAGGAAAGAGGCCAGGATACTAACATCCTTTTGTGAAGCTGGACTCATGGATATAGCACATTTTATCTTTCCAGAGTCTCTGGATCATGTCTTATAATAAAGTCTAAAAGTTTAATCTCTGTTCAATAGGAACAACATGCAAAAAATAAATTTCCATAATTATTATTAGCATTTTCTTACTAACAGATTTTTCAGAAGCTGTTGCTATATCAAGCAGATCAACCTTTCTGTTGTCATAGAGACAAAGATCTTTATATAACCATAGGCAAGGTGAGATTTTTTTTTTCTTTCTCTTCCAGTTGTCTGGAACTAATAAGAAAAGGAAAGAAAATTTTTTAAATAATTTTTTCTATTTTTTTTATTCCCCAGTTAAAATGAGTGGAAAGTGGGAGGCTTTTTTTTTTTTATTTTTTTTTGCATCACATTTTAGATTTTAAATACCTAAGTTTTAATAAAATATGGAAGGGACGGACAGATACGACCAATTGAGCAATGCCATCTTCAAAATTTGCAAGTAGTGGGCCTGTCAATGACAAGCATTTACAATCCACAGTTCCCCTCCACCCTTTTAAACCAAATATTGAATGTAGTTGGAGGTCTTAAAAGATAGGACTAACAAGGCCTGAAATAATTAAAATATAAACTAGTACCTACTGAGGGGCTGATGATGAATTCTAAGGTGCTCTGTGGTACTCGCCTTCTCCAACCCCCAGAACGAAGAGTTCTCCACTTCTCTCTGCTGAATAAATCCTGTGGATAACTTAGTGCAACACACATCCCTCTTTTTCTGGAAGTCTTATCTCATAATTCAGTCTTCTTCTTTTTGAACTCCTGATAACTTGTTATTCAGAGCATTTGTCTACCTTGTAATTACTGTCTACCATTTCATTCATTCATCATTAAGAGAATGAGGACTTTAGCATGAACCCATACATATTTGCTGTCCTTTACCTCAGTATTTTTTAAAAATACTTTTTAAAGTTTTTATTTATTTATTTTTAGAGAGGGAAAGGGAAGGAGAAAGAGAGGGAGAGAAACATCGATGCCCAACTGGGGACCTGGCCCACAACTCAGGCACATGCCCTGACTGGGTATTGAATTGGCGACTCCCAGGCTGGCACTTAATCCACTGAGCCACACCAGCCCGGGCACCTAAGTGTTGAATTATACCTTTTCCCCACCATTTTCTTGCCCCAGGACTCAGAAGTCTCCCTATTGTTTCCGAGATTAACGCTTCCCCCATAATCTGAGACTAATGCTCCCCTCCCACCCACACTGAGATCCCACTGCATCAAGTATTACTGCTGCCCATCCCTTGTATTGTCAGGGTCTGTCCTCCATGGATTCCTTCCCCTCTTCTTTAAAGGTAAAAAAAAAAACAAAAAAACTTTTCTCAATCCTGTTTATTTTCCATATGTCTCGGAGTTTGGGGTTTTAATTTGATCACAGCTGCCTTTGCAATAAGTAGATATTGTGGATGTGTGTGTGGGGCGGGGCAGTGGGGATGGAGAAGGGAAGGGTATGGCACAAGGAAGCTTAAAACATACTTCTTGCTTTTCAGATTATATGCTCTGTGGAGAGCAATAGCTTGGTTCTCAAACTTCAGCATGCATTAGAATCACCTCGGGAGTTTATTAAAACTGCAGAACCATACCCTCAGAGCTTCTGATTCAGTAGATTGGGGCTGGGGCCCGAGAGCGTGCGTTTCTAACATTTCCCAGGTGATGCTCATGCTGTTGGTCTGCGACCACACTTTGAGCAACATTGCCTTGAAATATTTACCCTTCTTTCTTTTTTAAAGATTTTATTTTATTTATTTTTAGAGAGGAGGGAAGGGACGGAGAGGGAAACATCAATGTGTGGTTGCCTCTCGTGCGCCCCCTACTGGGGACCTGGCCTGCAACTCAGGCATGTGTCCTGACTGGGAATCTAATTGGTGACCCTTTGCTTCACAGGCTGGCACTCAGTCCACTGAGCCACACCATCCAGGGCTACCCTTCTATTCTTGTGAATCTTTTTTGTCATATTGGTGTTGAAATCACCACATCCTGTTAAAAAAGTTATCCCGTTTGGGCCTTTACTGGCTCCACCTCCATAGGGCTCTCACCTGAAGGATGAGGTCAGCACTCAACTGTCTGATTCTCAGGAAGTCCGACTTTGAGAGGGGGCAGCACACTTGTTGACCTAAGGGGTCTACATGTCTAGGAGAAGATAAGATGCTCCTGGTGTGGATGCCAAGATAGTGCATGTGAAGGGAGGAGGTTAGGGTTCTCCAGAACCCCACAGGGATGGCAAACGGCTTCAGAGCCTGGACAGCTAGCTCCTTTTTGAGTGAGACGATCCAGCTTCGGCATGCTGGCAGTACTTACCTCGTCTCACACTCCCCCGCAAACCTAATCAGCCCTGAAATTTTTTTTGAGGGGCTCTCAGCTTCTTTAAACCGTGGGCAACAAGAAGATTTTTGTTTTGTTTTCTTCTTTTCACTTCAGTCTTCTCCAGGGAAGGGATACGCTCCTGAGGCCACCATGGCGGTGGCAGCAAGAATTGTTGAGTAATCTCAGGAAAAAGCTGAATCTGAAAGGAGCTGGGACTTGGACTCATTCCTGCCTCCCACAGTGCCAACTTTGGAGAAGCTGGGAAAAAATTTATATATATGACAGGGTAATTTTCTTACTAAGAAAGCAAACATAGAAAGATCATTAATAGATGAAGTGTCTTTTCTACTCATTAGCTGTGGGACCTTGGGTAGGTTATTGCATCTCTTTGGATCGAAGTGTGCTGTAATTTGTATGATGAGTACCAGGTGAGTGAGAAAGGCTGTTAGTGGCACAATCATTCATAAGAGCAAGATGAGAGGCTTGTCAGAGAAGGACAAGGGCTGGGACTTTGAAGGTAGGTTCCATAGATTTGTTGATTGATTGAAACATTCTATCATCATGGTCCTCACCTTCGGGGAATTGAGCTGACAAGATAATTAATGGAAACTAATTAATATAAACCCCTCAACCTTTAAACTGTATCTGTCAACCACAAATATTCCCTGAAGGGCACTAACTCTTCCAGGGGAGAAGTCCAGACTCTCAGGAGGGAGGGGACTCCCCTCAGTGAAGTGGGCCTCTGACAGACTGCTGGGACCCAAGGAGTTTGTGAGGGGCAGGGAGTGTCTCTTTCCTCCCCCAGCATGGAAGTCTATCACCTCTAATTGTTAGAGCATAACAATTAGACCTCCACCAACCTCATGCCTTTTGGATACTTTTAGAGCACTACTTTTCTTTCCTTTTATCTCCTAACAACTGTATTGAAATGTAATTCATATATCATGAAATTCACCCATTTATAGTGTACAGTGCAATGGTTTTTAGTATATTCGTGGAGTTGTGCTCCCATCACCACTATTCAATTTTAGATTATTTTTGTTACCCCCCAAAGCTCCAGCTATTAGTAGTCACCATGCCTGTATTGCAACTTGGCAGCTACTAGTCTACTTTTTGTATATCTGGACATTTCATATACATAGAATCATATCATGTGTGGTACCTTTTTCTAAACTGCAAAAAGGAGACTTGGTGACACTCTGATACACGAGTACCAGAGGCCCCCTTTCTCCTCTTCACCCCGTCATGTCAGCAAACCACTTCGTCCACCTGCTTGCCGCTGTGGGTGTGGAGGTGGGGGTGGTGTGCCCCAGGTGGCACACAGGGGCTTTGGTTGATTAGGCCTTGATTGAAATGCAAGTAAGTATGGGACAGGGGTGGAGCTCACTAATGTGTAGGTGGGCCCTGGATGGGGGAGGCAGTTTCCCAGCAGTCTGGGTTGAGTGACCAGGTCACCCCTGGCCATAGGGCCTGAACATTTCATTCCTAGAGGACCACAGGACAACAGGGGTCACAGTAACTTTCACCAACCTCACAGGCCCAAGGCTCAAAGACCACACAAGATTCTCCTGGAAGAGGCAGCTGTTGACTGAGGAGCATCAACTACCATGTTCCCTGTGGCTTCTGGGCGATTCCACAACCCCTGCCACGGCCCCAGCCACGGAGAAAGAGGGGACCCGGGGCTGCCAGGGGCTGGAGGCTGTGCCAGCAGGTGGGGCCCAGATCCAAGGTGCGGCACAAGATGGTAAAGACAGACCCCAAGCTTTGGCTTCTCATCACCCTAAAAGGTGGTGGGTTTGATAAGACGAATGGCCTTTCTTCAAGATTCCAGGTAAAGGGGGCCAAAGAGTAGGGAGGCAAGGTGGCCAGGAGCGAGCGAGGGTCCCAGGGCCGGGCGCGTACTCACAGTTGGGTGAGGCCAGCCAAGGGGCCAGGGCAGCGCAGGGCGCCGTCGGGCGGGCAGCTGCAGGGCGCGGGGCAGTGCACCCGGCTCAGCGCCTGTAGCAGGGCAGGAAGCGGCAGCAACAGCAGCACCAGAAGCAGCCAAAGTGCTGGGAACGGCCACCCCATGGCCAGAGAGCCTGAGGATGGGCTCTTGCAGCTGGGCGGGTGCCCTTGACAGCCCTGGAGCGCAGCCGGCGCCCCTCTCCCCGCCCCTAGGTCTGTCCTCCCACCTCCTCCCTCCCGCCCGCCCCTTCCCCCCTGTGGCGCTCCCTGCAGCTGAATTTCTGTTCTGTGGCCCCATCACTTCCTCACTGCAGCTTTCCCTGGACTATCCTGTCTGCCACACCTGCAAACAACCCTAGTTCTAGGAGACAGAGTTGGTAATAGTGTGTGCTTTTGAGGGGTGGAGAGTTCCGAGTTCTCGTCCTGGCTCCGTTGTAGCTGTGAGTGTGAAGTTGACTGAGTTGTGTCATTCACCGTAACCTCTCTTTTTACATCTGCGAGGGGCAGAGCCATACCCAGCCGCTCGGATACCCACCATGCCCACGTCCGACGGGTGAAAGTGTGCCGCTGAAAGGCTTCGCCTCCCTCTCAGCCCTGACCCTTTCTCCTTCTTCCCCACCCCGCCCCCTCCGCACTCAAGTTTTCTCTGTCCTCCCAACTTCCCAGCCCTGCCTCGGTGTTCTGCTGGTAGTGACGGCTTTCCCCCTTGCAGCGGTTTGAGTCTGTTCTAACCTCCACTGTAGATGGTGAGGTACTAGAGAGCAAAACACGGTTCAGATTTACTTTTGTATTCCTCTGGCTTTACATGGTAAAGATTTGTTGAATGAATGAAACTGCTCTAGTAATATAGAGCAGTTACTTAAATGGGGGGCTGAACTTCACAGCAAATAGAAAGTGTTAAATCAGAAAAATGATGTCCCAAGAGGTTACATGACTCCCCAAGAGTCACACAGCTTGTAAGTAGCAGAAGCCTGTTTGAACTCATACCTATCCCCTGTTTTCTCTTGCCGATGCAAAATATTACTGTATGATCTACACATCAAGGACTTGGAAAGGAGACAGAATCTTATGGCAAATCTGGGGATCCATAATTTCCCCTATTTAATTTCATCATTAAAACACTTTTCCTGCCTTCTTTCCAAGGACTCTGTTTGGACTCTGGCAATCCTAGAAATCTTTCTGGAAGAGATGGATTTTGAGAGCTGGGAAGGTATCTAGGACTGTACAGACAGGAAGTAAAAACAGTTTCCTGTCCTCTGTTTTGAAGCTAGTTTTCCCAGGCAGACTGGCCCAGTGACCAGTCTCTAGTCTCTTGGAGTCCCTTGCCCCAGAAAGGCAGAGTTTTAAATGGTTATTTAAAAAAATCATTGGGCTTTGCTAGATGACAGCATTGTGCTAGATGACATGAAAAACAAAGCTTATGGCTATGTGATTGTCTTCATTTTCTGGATCCCTGTCTCCAGCTGTTTACCTGGTTACTCTTCACCCTTTTGTACCCCTGCATTTGCTGTTCCCCTGACCTGGGATGATTTTTCTCTTCCTTTTCCATATTCCATGACTTAAACTCCTAGTTGTCCTTCATGACTCAACCCAATGTCATTTCCACTCTAAAGCCTTCTCTGATTCAACCTAGCTGAGTAGTTGTGGCCATAGCACTTGATTCTATAGCCAGTGATATAACATACTGTAATTTTGCCTCCTCCCGTCCATTCATCTTAGTATTGCTAGGGCATGCCATAGCCCCTAGTTCCTAGTAGGTGCTCAGCATATGTTGCTGAGTAACAGAATGACTAAATGAAAGCCCATGCATAGACCTATAGCATATGCTCAATGAATTGTCTGAGGAGAGCCTAACAACCTTGCTTGATTTATTTCCAACCACACTGGATCTATCTGGATTGGTATAAAGTAATTATCCCTGACTACTTTGGAGTCACATTTCCTTTGTTTTAGCTTTGTCAGAATTTGGTAGGGAAGTTAGGATAACACTGGGCTTTTTAAACATTTGCATCATATATCCTAAATTATAGGAAACAAGGAATGAATACTTCAAGGTGGTTCAGTGGCACTTATTTCAAATCTTGTGTTTTATGTGGCCTTTTCTTTTTACTCCAAAGTCTGTCTCTTATATAAAAAGAATGGTTGCTCCCACCCACCCCCGAAGAACCATTTGATTTTGTGCTTGGGTACCTCTAGGGGCTACTTAAAACCTCGTAAGAAAGAAAAAGGCAGTCAGGACACCTGGATTTTCCTTTCTGTTCCATCATCAACCATGTGACTTGGTCTTTGATTTCCTCATCTGTAGAAGGAGAGATTGGAGTTCTCAATCCTAAGGCTCTTCCAGCTCTAAAAGGCAAGCAAGGCCTTCGTGGATACTGGTGGAAGGAGTTAGATTGTATATATTGACTTCTTATTGCTTGTGTTGGATTGAAAATAAAATCGAGTTTATGAAAAGGCAAAGTTGTTCATCTGAAAGAAAACTTATAACTATAATGAGTTTTCATAAAATTTTTACATCTCTGATTTCCGTTGTATCTTAATTATCACATCAGTTCTTGCAATGTACCTATTATAACAAAATCACATGGATTGTTATAATCACAAAAGTTTGTTACAATGGAA
>VMDR010028173.1:0-13265 GCA_007922815.1 Macrotus californicus
TATTTCTCCTTTAATTTTAAATGATAGCATTACTACAGTAATTAGGTACAGTAGTCTTGTTTGTATGTCCTTGCTTTTTATCATGCCAATCCCTGTGGCCCAAAATGTTTCTGGTGATAAGTGAGCTGACAGATGTGTGGGAGCTGTCTTGTAGGAAACTAACTCATTTTCTCTTGCTACTTTTAAGATTCTTTGTCTAAATTTTGACATTTTAGTTATAATGTGCCTTAGTGTGTCTTTGGGTCTACCATGTTTCATACTCTCCATGATTTTTGGACTTGTTTGTCCATTTCCTTTGCCAGGTTAGAGAACATTTCTGTCATTGTTTCGTCAAATGAGTTTTTAATCCCTTGCTTTCTCTCTCTCTTCTCCATCTGGTACTCCTATAAAGTGAATGTCAATACTTTTGTAAAAACTTTTCATCTGATGATATTTTTTATTGATTTTCAAGACAGAGAAAGGAGGGAGAGAAACATTAATGTGAGAAAGAAACATTGATCAGCTGCCCCTTGCATATAGTCCAAATAAGGATCAAACCCACAAACCTAGGTATGTGGCCTGTCTGGGGATGAAACCTACTACTTTTTGGTGTATGGGATAATGTTCAACCCCAACTGAGCCACCTGGCCAAGGCTGTTGGTATTTTGTATACTTATCCCAGAGATCCTTTAAACTATTTTCATTTTTTTAAATTCTTTTGTGTGTTTTTTGTTCATGTTTTCCACTACCTTGTCTTTCCAATCACTGATTTGATACTCTGCTTCTTCTAATCTACTGCTGATTATTTCTAGAGTATTCTTTTTGGTTATTGTATTCTTAATTTTTGACTGCTTCTTTTTATGTGTTCTATGTCATTTTTTATGTTTACTATCTTTTTAGTAAAGTTCTCACTGAGTTTATCTATTCTTCCCTCCTTTAGCATCCTTACAAGCAGTGCTTTGATCTCTGTATTTAGTAGATTACTTACCTCCCTTTCATTTAGTTATTTTTCTGGAGTTTTGTTCAGTCTTTTTTTTTCAGACATGTTTCTTTCTTTCCTCATTTTGGCTTACTCCCTGTGTTTATGTCTATGTATTAGGTGGATCTGCTATGTCTCATTCTGGCAGGGTGGAGTTATATAGTAGGTGTCCGGTGGAGGCAAATGTTAAAATTTCCGTGATCACCGGAACCAGGTCCTTTGAGAATATCACTTGTGTGGGTTGTGTGTGCCCCCCTATTGTAGTTCAACCTTAATTGCTTTTGGCACATTAGTGACTGGCTATGAGGATTAGTTATGACCCTAGCTCACGAGCTGCTGTGTAGAGGTTGACATCACAGAATATATTCACCTCAGTGGGCTCTAATACATGGTAAGAACACCCTTGTGTGTTCCACTTGTGGAAATAATTGGGTGATGCTCTGTGTGGTCTGAAGCTGGCCAGCAGGTGTATTGTTTCTGGGGGCTCTTTAGGAAGGGCCCTGGTGCAGGTCAAGGTCAACCACTGCCTGTGACCAACTTGGGATCACATTCATAGTTGGTAGCTAACTGTCCTGGCCTTGGAAGCATGAAGAAGAGGCCACACTATGAACCAAGGTGTGTTGCTACCAGTACCTTCCCTGGGGTAGCTCAGTAAAAGGCACAGGGAATCTCAAAGCCTGCTGCCACAAGCCAGTCATTTATAAGGCTCAACCACTGAGAGAGCCTTAGATGGTACATGAGTTGGGTGATGCAGGATTTCAGAGGTGAGGTTTCACCTGGTTTCACCAGGGTGGGGTGAATGGTGTTCACCCAGTTAATGCAGATTCAGATTAGGCCATTTTGGAAGAGAGCTCAAAACAGGAAAGATGGTGCCTGCCTGCCAATTATGTAGGAGGAAGACTGAACACAGAGAAAATAGCAGTTGTCCCTCTAGCTCTCACCCTGAAGCCACACAACTCCATTTCTTCCTGTGTGCCTCTGGTACCTCCTGAGCCAGTGTCCCTCTACAGGAGCCCAGAGTGAGTACCTGAGAGCAAGTGAGTCTGTCTGTGAGCCCTTTAGGAGGATGCCCCTGTGTTTCCGGCAGCTTTCTATCTTACCTAGAGGCATAGAATCCCCATTTGACTTTTCACAGCCAGATGTTGTGAGGGTTCCTTTTTTAGCACCAGTGCTCTGGGATAGAGATCCTGGTGTGGGACTAGGACCCTTTGCTCCTCAAGGAGGACTTCTGCAACTTAGAAGCTTAGATATCCTTCCTGATATTCAACCACCACATGTTAGTGGACATGGGGTCAGCTTATTTTATATATCCATCATTTCTACCAGTCTCAACGTTCTTTCTTCACTATAACCTTAGTTATAGGACTCATGTTTGGCTAATTTTCAGATGATTCTCCAGGTTGATGTTCTTTAACTTAGCTGTTTTGATGTGGTCATGGGTGGAGGAAAGCACAATGTTCACCTACTCCATCACCTTGACTGGAATTCTTCTATTCCTTCTTATTGCTTAAACTAAAATGAAGAAAGACATAAGTTGAAGAAACAATTATTAAGCAATAAAGAACCAGAACTTGAAAGTTTGGAAAGTTGTTGGCCACAATGAAAAAAATGAGAAAACTTGTTCTGAAGAGAACACTCAGGATATGGCTGAATAACCATTTAATAAGAGATTGTGAGTTTGACTCATGAGCATTAATCAGCCATCTCAACAGAAGCCAAGAATAGAGATGATATTGTATGATTAGTGACACTGCCAGTTTGAACTAAAAGGGACAGAGAAGGTGGAACAGGCTGAAGGAAGGCTATTAGACTCCTTGAATTTCACAGGATGGAAACATAGTGCTATTTGGTGGCAAACTTGCACTATCTTTCAAGAAAAGGGAAAAAATACTCAAAAGCAAATTCAGAAATTATTGACACTCCCACCCCAGGCCCAGAGTACACAGGTCTGAGGAACAACAAGCCTACTACTACCTGATTTTAAATGTCAGGAGTGCCACCCAGTGTTGTTGCAAAGGATCACATGGGGGGAGCCACTCTGCTGAGCCATGGAGGTGATACTTCCACCCCAGTAGGTCAGTAGGGCAAAATATCAAGAAGATTATTCTCAAGCCTTAGCATCTAATGGAGTTTGCCTTGCTAGGTTTTGAATTTGCTTAAGGTCCATCACCTCTTTCTTCCTTCTAAATTCTTTATTTTGGAATGAGAATGTCTACATTCTGTTCTACCACTGTATTTTGGAAACACCTGACTTATTTGCAGTTTCAAGGTGATATTGGAAAAGAATATTTTTCTCAAAATGAATATCTTGAGTCTTATCTATATCTGATTATGATGGTATTTAGATAAGACTTTGTATATAAGACTTCAGAATTAATGCTGGAACAAGGTAAGATTTGGAGGTAGACTGAATATAATTTATATGTGATAACGGTCTTATTTTGAGGGGGCAGCAGTAGAATGCTATGGACTGAATGTCTGTGTCTACCTAAAATTTATGTGTAAAGGCTAATTACCAATGAAATAGTATTTAGAGAAGGGGCCTTTATGAGATAATTAGGGTTAGATAAGGTCCTGAGAGTGGTACCCTCATGATGGAATTAGAATCCTTGTAAGAAGAGAAACCACACTATTCTCTCTCTCTTTCCTCTTCCACATGAGCATGTGAAAACACAATGAGAAGGTGGTCAACTACAAATCAAGAAGAAAGCTCTCAGCAGAACTTGACAATGATTGCACCCTGATCTCTTGAGAAATAAATTTTCATTATTTACCATATATTGCCACCTAGTCTATGGCATTTTTACGTGGCAGCTCAAGCAGATGGTAGAAATGGTAGATTTGGGATTTGAAACCCAAGGTCTGATTTGAAAACTTTCTTTTGACCAACTTTCAGTTGTCCTTTTCTCACAAAAGGTCTCTAGAGAGCAAATTTTACATGCTTTCTTAAAGTGTATTTCACTCTCACATTCCCCTCATACCAACGGATAGAGAAAAGTGTTACTTGACTGAAGGTTCTGGGTGCTTAGATTTATTCTTCCTTCTTAAAATGTCTCTGAGTAATGGGGCAGAAATCCCCAACCCCCATGAAACTGTAGACAGTCCACCAAGGGAAGGGGCAACTGAATCTCTCATTTTTTAGATGACTTGATCATGTTACCAACACTGTGTCAAAATTAAGTTTCACCAGATGCAGGCTGGTCTCTAAGGGAATTGTATTACCACTGTATGTACAGGAGTTTCCTTCAAAGACACACACTCTGGATGGCTCATAAAACCACCATGCGCTGACCTACTGTGGTCTGGTAAGAACAAGTACACTTGGAGAAAACACAAATATGGATTTTGCACCTACATAAAGGTAAAGCAGTTTTGCAACAGTAGTTCTGGTCTTTAAATTAACATACATGTGTCAGGTATACATGTTGGTTTGGGCCAAGTTTGAATACTGGTAAAGAGTTAGTAGTTGGTTATAGAGAAACAGGAACCACACTTCTTTCACATGAGAAGGAAAAAGGCTCCCGAAGATGTTTGATTCTGGGTGTCTTAAAGCTTAAAATTTGGAAATGCTAAAGGGAAAACAAGGTCAGTTATGTTCCCTTGCAGATGTGAGGTTTAGTACTTTGTGGGCCCTACTGTAAAAGGCTCAGCTGCCTCGGTCTGTATAGAAATGAGCTGGTCACTCTGAAGCCATTTGGCCCTACTTAATTTGGAGGAATGAGCAAATACCAAGGGAATCAGAGAAACAAGACAAAGGAGAATAACTTTGCCCTATTTCTTTATTGAAAACAATATCCCAATGGTAGGGGTTGATTGTTTTTGGTTAGAACAGTGGCTTTATAAATTTGGGTCCCCTCCCACCACATAAACTTTATGCAATTTGATACTACAGAATACCTTGAGAAATTTTGAAGCTCTAATATCTTCATATTATTTTCCCATGAATACATATAGAATTGGGTAAATGAGATAGCACATGTGAGTTGCTCTATGAGTTTGCAAAGACTTATGACAGACTTTAAATAACCTACCTCAAGGGAGAAGTATGGAAAAATCAAAAATGACATTTTGCCACTCTTTGGTAGTAGGAGCTCTGTTCTGTCCTTTTTACCTTGTAGCTAGCCTACTCTGGAAGTCACATCAGCAGCTCCCTTTTGTAGATAGTCTATTGCATTTGCTGTTATTATTGACATCAAAACCTGTTTCTTTTTTTCTCTCTCCCAGCAGGAACCAGAGTATCAACCAAAAGGCCTTTGAAAGAGGAAATCCATTCAAGGCTTTTAGTATGCAGTTACATGTGTTTTCAGGCTTCCAACTCTCACTCACTCCATTCTGACAAGTGCAGAAGGTGAAAACATTGCTAGTCTGTTTCTGAGAGGGATCAACCTGTTGCTCAAAGATTTATTGTCAGGGAACTGTGGCGTAAGAGACGGCCTTTATTTGAACCAAAATTGGTCAGAGTTTATTCTGTAATCTATTGATTTACTTGTAATGTTGTTACATATAATGTTATAGTATGCAACCCATTTGCATGCTGCTTTAACCCTTTGGATACTGTATGATATAATGAGTAGGGTTTTTCTTCTTTATTCACACTTACTGCAAAGGGGATCATGAGACATAGCTCTAAGTCTGAGCAGACATATGTTCCATGCATATACATATCTCTTCCCAACCACTTATGAGATAACATGGCTGGTGAGAGATGGCAAAAGGCCTGAAAAAAATCAAAGTATGGCTCATAGGAAAGAAGATTCTTCTTGTAAACATTAATGACCTATGATCATGAGATCAAATTCAGTGACATGAAACTTATCGATGACCAGGATAGGTAGTAAAAGCTTAGCACTGTACTAAAAATTACAGCAATATCTTCTATGTACTCTCAAGCCTGTCAGAGTGTGCCTGTTACATTTTCTCACTTAATCTATGGATATTTGTATTCTTACTTTGCAAATGAGGTAATGGAGGTCTAAGGAATGATTTGCCCAAAGTCATAACCCAGAGTTGGGATTCAAGGGTATCTTTGGATGCTTAGACCAGAGCTCTATTCTTTATGGTTTCTAAAACCATATCTAGAGGATGCTAAGGGCAGCAGGAGGCAATCTCGGAAGAATCCGCCTGCCATTTCCACATACCCCCTCAACTCCCAACTCCCTCAAGGTTAAGTAAACCCACCTCTGGTTTCCTGTTTCAAAATTATCCCCTTTCTCTGAGAATAGCCATTTTCTCTGAGAATACATTGAGTGAGGCCTCACTGATGAACAATTTAATTCTGATCTTCAGCCAACAGGACCCCTAGTCATGACTGATTCACACAGGTTAGGAGGCACACTTGATCCTGGGTTGGTCATTCAGATTAGAGCAAAATGGCATGTGCTTGCGCCTCCATCGACTTTTTAAGGCAGGTCTGCAAAAGGAATGTCCACAATTTCTTTTTGCTCAGAAGCTATTTTTATTTCCATCCCTTCAAGTCTTGTTTGGAATTTTCTTACCTTAGGATAAGAAAATTACTTCTTATTTTAGGTAGTGTAGAAGATATGGAAGATTGGTTCATTCAACACATATTCACAACCAAGTTCCTCCTTCTCTTCCTTTTCCCCTGCATCTAAGAGTGGTTATACAATGTAATCCTGGCCAAGCTTCCTGGGCTGGATGCTGGGTTCTAAAATAAAAAAGACATAGAAGTTCCCTTCCCATTTCTTGCTGACTGGAAAGCAGATGTTATGCTTGCAGGGATAGAAGCCATATGAAAAACATAAAAAAAAAAAGATAAAAAAACAGGCCACAGAACTGAAAGATCATTGAATCAGGCTATCAGCCTTGGGCAGCCTACCTCTAGACTTTGTAATGCATATAGAAAGAAAATACAACCATTAGTTTAAGCTCCTGTGAGTTTGGTATTCTGATATCTGCAAATGGAAGAGTCAGTTGCTTCTTATAACTAATAGAATTCTGATTTCCTTTTAAGCATCATAATTTGACAAAAATGACTTGAATATCTCTATTACAACATGGGTTCAAAAGAAACCATACACATATAGAGATACAGAGGGACATACTGTACATAAAAGGAGATTAGTCCTACCCTGGCTGGTGTAGCTCAGTATTGAGCACAGGCCTGCAATCCAAAAGGTCGCTGGTTCAACTCCCAGTCCAGGGCACATGCCTGGCTTGTGGGCCAGGTCCCCAGTAGGGGACACATGAAAAGTAACCATACACTGATCTTTCTCTTTCTCTCTTTCTCCTTCCCTTCCCCCTTCTCTAAAAATAAATAAAATCTTTCAAAAAAAAAAAAAAAAGAGGATAGTCCTTGAAATGACCACTTCCAAATCTTCCATCCTTACAGAGTAGAACTGGAAAAAGGTATCCTGATTAAATTTCTTTAGAGTATTTGAATGGATATATATAGAAAACCTTGGGTAAAGAAGTTTATTTCAAAGATAGAAGAAATATGCAGTGATTTAGAAAATTGACCAAATGCTATAGTCAAGTTAAATTCCACTTATTATTCATTAATTAATTCATTCATTCATCTTCCAAAAAATATTTGTTGTCCACCTATAGTAATGCCAGGTGCATTGATACCATGACCTATCTGCTTTTAGAAAACTATGTAGATATCAATGAAGAATATTCAGCCTTATTTCTGATAAAGTTGGATGAGCATTTGGATAATTGGAATCTGAATAAGTTTCAGAGAAAAATGGAAAAATATCTCAGCATAGCTAAAAAAATGGAATAAAAATCTGCTTTTTTAAAAATAATTTATTTATTTACTTTTGGAGAGAGGGGAAGGGAAGGAGAAAGAAAAGGAGAGAAACAGCCATGTGCAAGAAATAAAATCTATCGGTTGCTTCTTGCACACCCCAACCTGGGACCTGGCCCACAACCCAGGCATGTGCCCTGACTAGGAATCAAACTGGAGACTTTTTGGTTTGCAGACTTTTGCTCAATCCACTGAGCCACATCAGCCAGGGGTAATTCCTTTTTTTAAAAGAATTCTCCTAGAATTTGTGTTTTCTCAAGAGGAGGTTTGAGAGGGTTGATTTGGGACCAAAGAGAAATGTCCTTCTTGGGCACACTTGATAAACCATCTCAAAGGTGATGGGATTCCCTCCTGCCCACCACAGTGGCTATCTCTGAAATGTTTACATAACTCTCTTATTTGGCTCAGGCTGCTATGACAAAATATTGCAGACTGTATGGCTTCAGTAAAAGATACTTATTTTCTTGCAATTCTGAAGTCTAGAAGTCCCAGATAAGATCTGGCTAGGTTGATTTCTTTCTGTTTTTTTTTAAGTATATTTTATTGATTATGCTATTACAATTGTCCCATTTTTTTCTCCCCTTTATTCCCCTCTGCACTGCACCCCACTCCCACTTGCATTCCTCCTCCCCCACCCCCTGCTTAGTTCATGTCCATGGGTCGTATATATAAGTTCTTTGGCTTCTCCATTTCCTATACTATTCTTAACTTCCCCCTGCCTATTTTGTACCTACCATTTATGCTTCTTATTGCCTGTACCTTTTCCCTCATTCTTTCACCTCCCTGCTGACAACACTCCATATGATGTCAATTTCTGTGATTCTGTTCCTGTTCTAATCGTTTGCTTACTTTGTTTTTGCTTTGTTTTAGGTTCAGTTGTTGATAGTTATAAGTTTGTTGTCATTTTACTGTTCATAGTTTTGATCATTATCTTTTTCTTAGATTACTTCCTTTAATATTTCCCATAATAAGGGCTTGGTGATGATGAACTCCTTGAACTTGACCTTATCTGGGAAGCACTTTATCTGCCCTTCCATTCTACATGATAGCTTTGCTGGATAGAGTAATCTTGGATGTAGGTCCTTGCCTTTCATGACCTTGAATACTTCTTTCCAGCCGCTCTTGCCTGCAAGGTTTCTTTTAAGAAATCAGCCGATAGTCTTATGGGAATTCCTTTGTAGATAACTGTCTCCTTTTATCTTGCTGCTTTTAAGATTCTTTGCTTATCTTTAATCTTAGGTAATGTAATTATGATGGGCCTTGGTGTGTGATTACTTGGGTCTAAATTCTTTGGGACTCTCTGAGCTTCCTGGTCTTCCTGAAAGTCTATTTCTTTTGCAAGCTTGGGGAAATTCTCCTTCATTATGTTGTCAATTTCTTGCTCTTCTTCTTCTCCTTCTGGTACTCCTATAATTCAAATGTTGGAATGTTTAAAGTTGTCCTGGAGGTTCCTATGTCTCTCCTCATTTTTTTGATGTTTTGTTTTTTCATTCTGTTCTGGTTAAAGTTTATTTCTTCATTCTGGTCCAAACTGTTGATTTGAGTCCCAGTTTCCTCATTTTCACTGTTGGTTCCTTGTATATTTTCCTTTATTTCACTTTTTATAGCTTTCACTTTTTTCTCTCTTTTGCAACCATACTCAACCATTTCTGTGAGCATCCTGATTACCAGTGTTTTGAACTGTGCATCTGATAGGTTGGCTATCTCTTCATTGCTTAGTTGTATTTCTTCTGGAGCTTTGATCTGTTCTTTCATTTAGGTCATTTTTTTTTTATCTTGGTGCACCTGTTATGTAGTAAGTGGCAGAGCCTTAGGTATTCCCCAGGGTGGGTCAACTCACTTGGCTGAGTTTTGGCACTGTGTGTGGGGAAGGGGTACAAGGTGGATCAATGCCACTTGCTCAGCTCTCTTCCAGCTTTCAGTCATTTCTGCCACTATCCACAAGCAAATTGGGCCCTTCTGGTGCTGATTCCTGCGTGGGTGGGTTTGTGTATATTCTAGGACCCTGGGGGTCTTTCCAGTGAACTCTCCTGTGAGGCTGGGAGATTCTCCCACCTCCGCAACCCCAGCAGGTTTTTTCAGTCAGAGGTTTTGAGGCTTTTTTTCCTGTACTGGAACCCTGGGTTGCTTGGTCTGTCATGCTCCCAAGCTGTTCCTCCCAGTTTATCTACACACAAATGTGGGACCAGCAGGTCCACCAGCTTCCACCCACCCCTGTCCTCCTGGCTCCACCTTGTTGTGAGTCCTCTCCACACTGACTGGCCTTTTTTGCCCTTCCTACTGGTCTGGATGAATGTTTATTTTTTAACTTCTTGATTGTTGGACTTCCATGCAGTTAAATTTTCTGGCAGTCCTGGTTGTTTTTTGTTGTTGTTGTTGTTTAAATGTGTTGTTGTCCTTCCTTTGGTTGTGAAAACAGGCACAGTGTCTCCCTCTTGGTTGGAATTCATTTTTTTTCCAAAAAACACTGGACAACCAGTAGCAGTAGAGTTTACAGGGCTATCTCTTAATTTTGTATCAGGACAAATCAGACTTGTCATTGAAGGTTCTTTCTCCTGTCATCACAGCACCTGAATTAACCTCTTGTATCTAATTAAGCAGGAACTGAAACAAAAGCATAACCAAAGGGCTACTGGAAGAGATTAAGTCTCTTGGGCTTACCCGTTAAAAGCAGACTCACTGGACACTCATGCCACAAGGGCTCATTAGGAGGGTTTTGAACTCTATTAGGTCCATCAGGTAAGGGCAACACTCAAAATAAGAGTAAGATCATGTCCCATGGTGGGTCTATCACAGCCCTCAACAGACCGAGTAACAACTTTCTTTTGCCCGAGGCTCTACTTCAAAGAACTCTTTCCCTCTCCTTGCTTTTGATTACTCCATGTTGGATTGCTCAATATTGAGCTCTGCATCTTCTTAATACTCTTAGGCATCTCCACCTTTTTTTCTTGTCACCAGCACTACTTCGTTTCCCATAGTCCCAGAAGAACGTGTTCTGATATTTTATGTCTCTACCAGCCTCTGCAGTGATATCACTGAGTCTAGGAACTAATAATATGAGAACTGCATCCTATTCTCAGCTAACCAGTGCTAGAACCACCCACCATAGTACATATGCAGTAACAGCATAATCAACTGATTGTGATTTACTGTGCCCATCCCAGGTTTCAATTTAGCCCTGGCAACAGAATGAGTCTGAGCTTGAAGCAGTTCTCCTCATAGCTGATTCATCAAATGTAGTTCCACTGTTCAATTCAAAGTTATGGGTAGATGAACAGGATGGTTCAGTTTGAGACCTAGTCTCAATAATAGACTTATTTATCTTATTTTATTTGTTCTAGTTTTACAAATGTATGTAAATAAAACTAAAAGATGTGGACAAAAAAGAATATTTTTTTCCAGCTCTTATCAAGTCCATTGTTCATAAAGTGAATATGTTTTTCATTTAGAAATTTTCTTAAGCCTATAAATGAAGAAATGAGAAATGGGTGGGTTACATACAAACCTGTTAAATTTTATCTATTACTAAAATTATACTCCAAAGATTAGAAATATTCATCATGTTGTTTTTCTTAATTTAATTTCAGTCCTAGGCTCTATATTAAGAAAGAATTAGAGAGTGATTTTTGTGACTATTGTTTGTATTTCTATGTGAGAAATCACCATGGTTTATTTCCAGAAATACTCATCATTTAGGGAAAAAAAAACATTCAAAACTACATACCCAGAATTTATGAGTATATCATCTTTATTTTGATTGAGACTGAGAGTATGTGAGTTTGGAAAATGGGAATGAATTTGTTTTATTTTAATTGCCTGGGTGTGGGAGAACCTGGTTATCAGTTTTCTGTGACATGCACTCCATGCTGAGGGGTTCTGTGTTTATCTTAGTCATTAAATGGAGATTCAGAGATTCTCTCATTAGACATGAACTGGGTGACTTACAATAACACTGCATAATCCAATCTCTACGTGCTGTTTTCCAACTGTGACAAGGATAACAACCCTGCATCTGGAATTCAGGTGACACTTTTTTCCACAATGGTGAGATTTCACTCTGGCACATGAAGAAGAAGCACAGGACTCTGTAGTAATGGAAGAGAGAGCAGTTCTCATCTCATCTCAGCAACAGAACAGGTTGAGGATCTCCTAACTTGTGTTATATAAACATTAAGGTCAGAGAAGAATGTGCTTGGCCATGTTCAGGGTCATGTAATGGTAAGCATCAAATTTTCCAAAAATTAGAAGAAGAGAAAGAATATGAGGTCTGATGGGTCCACAAAATACATCTTTTTGAACAATGGACAAGGAGCTAAGTTAAATATCTCTGGATTCTGAAACAGTTTCACATTTCCTCTTCAGCGTTTGTCAAGATAGCTCTTCATTTTGTTCATTAGATTTCACGTATGAGTAAAATCATATGGTATTTTTCATTCTCACTGGCTTATTTCACTTAGTATAATGCTCTACAGGACCATCCATGCTGTTTCAAAGGGTAAAATTTCCTTCTATTTTACAACCAAGTAGTATTCCATCGGGTACCACAGCTTTTTAACCCACTAATCTACTGATGGTCACTGGGGTAGCTTCCAAATCTTGGCTATTGTAAATAATGCTGTAATGAACATGGGGGTGCATATATATGTTTTTTGAGTTTCTTCAGATAAATCCCCAGGAGTGGAATCACTGGGTCTTAAGGCAGTTCCACTTTTAATTTTTTTAATAACTCCATACAGCTTTCAACAGTGGCTGTACCAGTCTTCATTCTCACCAACAGTGCACTAAGGTTCCCTTTTCTCCACATCCTTGCCAGTACTTGTCGTTTGTTGATTTATTAATGTTAGCCCTTCTAACAGGTGTGAGGTGATAGATAGAGAGCAGGCTGATGCTGGGAGAGGGTTGGGTGAGAGAGTAGGGGCATAGAACAAAAAAAGGGAGAAAAAACTCACCGATGTGGTGGAGAGAAGCTCTTTCAAACAAACCATGAATTGTTTTCAACATGGCAGTGTATTGCTCAATGATTAATCCAAAATTTTAATCACCCCATAATAAAGTTCTTAATTTCTGAAGAGGTAAAAGAGGACAACCTATTACTGAAAAAAAATATACTGCTATCATATTACCATCTACATGTATCCAAGAGATGGTGCAAAACAAGTTTGCTTATTGATGAGTTTGTTTTCACTTGTCCATCAATGCAAGCTCCTCTTTAGGAGTCCTCTCTCTCCTTGTCCCTCTTCATAGTCTTTGTGTCTTGCTCCCTCATCCCAGAACTTTAGTTCCCAATCAATTTCCCCATGTTAGTTCTACCACCATCAAAGCTCTGTGAAATCTGTGCAGTCATTTCTCTTTGGAAGTAGCTTTTGGTTCTTCATAATTAAAATGGACATGATGAACATTTGTCTTAATAATATTGCCCACTTCTTATTGCATAACTTTAATATTCTGTGCAAATAAGGACTCTGATCTCTCTTATGGGATTACTGAGTAAGAGAGGGATGGGGCAAAAAAGAGAGTGATAATAATGTGGTAAAACAC
>VMDR010028174.1:0-13264 GCA_007922815.1 Macrotus californicus
CGCCTGTTACGTAGTAAGGGGCGGAGCCTTAGGTGTTCACCAGGATGGGGCGGCCACGACACTGCATTGTGATGCTGTTTGTGGGGGAGGGGTCCGAGAGGGAACAATGGCGGTTGCTCTGCTCTCTGCCGGTTTTCAGTCACTTTCCGAGCTACCCACAGTCAAATTGGGCCCCTCTGGTGTTGATTCCGGTGCCGATTCCTGGTGGGAGGGCTTATGTACGCTCTAGGACCCTGTGGATCTCACCAATGAGCTCTCCTGTGAGTCTGGGAGTTTCTCCCGCTGCTGCTGCCTCAACCCCCACAGGAGTTTTCAATCAGAGGCTTTGAGGCTTTATTTGCCCCGCTGGAACTCTGGGTTGTGGGGTCTGTCTCGCTCCCCAGTTGTTCCTCCTGGTTTATCCACGCAAGGGAGTGGGATGCCTGGTCCACAGCTGCCACGTCTCCCGGCCAGCCGCGCCTTTCCCCGGTCCACCAGCCACCGCCCCGCCACGCAAGTCCTCTCTGCTCCTCCTACCGGTCTGGATGTATGTTTCTTAGTTTCTTGGTTGTCGGACTTCCATACGGTTTGATTTTCTGTCAGTTCTGGTTGTTTTTTGTTTTAAAATTTGTTGTTGTCCTTCTTTTGGTTGTGCGAGGAGGCACAGTGTGTCTACCTACGCCTCCATCTTGGCCGGAAATCTCCTTTTCTGGGGTTTTGTTTTGTTTTGTTTTTGCATTTTTTCCATTTCCTCTGAGGTCATTTTATTTGATTGTCTTACTTTCTTTCAATTGGAGGCTTTCCTCAAGTGTTCAGTAATCTTTGTCCATTCATACCTAAGAATGAAGAACTAAAAAGCTTGTTAATTAGCTCGTATGCCTCAGGTTGACAAGGCTTCACTCTAGCAGGGGACTTCCTTCCCCCTCCCACTCCAATGCCAGAACATGAAGGTCTTTCTTGTGAGGACATTCGATTTCTCCAGAAACCCCCTGACCTTTCGCTTGGACAGCAGGCTCTTGGTGCTCTGTGCCCGAGGGTGGACAGACTGTCCAATGGGCAGATTTTTGGTTATCCCTGCGTTTAAGCTGTGTCTGGCTGGTTCTTCCAAGGCTTCCTCTCTTGGCTCTATCTTCCTCTCTGTGCATAGTACGTGGGGCTTTCTCTGCCCACTGCATCAGTCACCACAGCGCCATCTGCTTTCAATTATCCTGAAATTTGTTGTAACATCTTGCCTACTGAGGTTATTTCACCCATTATCTTTATTGTTGTGGGTTTATTATCCCTTTAATTCCTCAACAGTCATTTTGGAAGGCTCCCAATTTATCATCCCCTGTGACATGTCAGCCTAAGCTCCTTTCTCTGTCCCTCTCATTTCCACATTGGCCCAGTTGTGACATCCTCAAAGTGTGTCTCAGGACTGCCATGTTTGCTCCTTCCTCCCCTGGCCCCAGGCACCTCCTCTTCACCTGTCAAGGCTCTCTCCTCCTCCAGAAAGGACTGGAGACTCCTTTGTTCGAGGGGTGCATGTCATACGAGGACTTCTGTGAGCCCAGTCCCTATTGGTTAAAACCTGAGAAATGAAGAATAAATAGTGAAATTTCAGCTCTACGACTTGGTTTGGGAAAGCTTTGTCTCAGGAATGAGCATGGTCCTTACATGTTTTAGCCCCTAGAATGATCCCATGTTATTCATTGGTGATAATCACACAAGAGTGGCTCTCCTTGCTGAGACAGACGAGCTGAGGTGGGAGAGAGGCTGCTGCTACCCCACACTACACCCTCTGTCCCCAGGCCTGGACATGAAGACTTTGATTGGTGAAGGGGTATGGCTGTCCCTGACCTATGAGACTGTAAGTACTATTTCCCCTGGAGGTGGCTCTGCATCCCAGGCCTCTGTGCGACGGACCTCTATTTACTGGACCTTGGTGATAGTTCTGAGCCTGGCTCACCTGGTATCCCAGAGTCCTGAAGGGCTCCACAGAGAAGATACCCAGTCAACAGGATCCGACCAACCACTCTGGTGTGCTCACTGCTGAGGGTCTTCCCAGGATGTGAGATTTTTTTCAGTGCTAATACTGGAAAGTCCTGGGGAAAATGGGAAGAATTAGTCACTCTCCCTACAGAGGACTGTTCCCCTGTCCCCAACCACTCTGTCCCCCTGTCCCAACCTTGGGCAGGTTTCCATAGGAGAAGGTTTGGGGCCTCACTGACCGATCCAAGCTGATTGCCCCAGGTCCCAATGAGGCTCCTCTCATCAGCTCCCAAATCCCAGGCTCACTTTTCCCCCATTGCTGAGCTGTAAAGAACAGTCCAGCTCCTCCAGGGGCAGAAGCTCCTCTGCAGCCTCTCTCATGGGGCCTCTCAGATCTGCTTGTGACCCCAGAAATGAAAGTGGGCCCATCCAGAGGCAGCTGTGTTCCTCTCAAAGTGCCCTCCTGACACTTCCCCTCAGTGGTCCCAGCCATGACCTTGGGAATCAGACAGATCAAGGTGGGTTCCTCTTCCTCATCTCAATAACGTGATAAAATAATGATGATAAATAGATTACAGACCACTTAGATAGGCTAGGTCTCATGCTAAGCTTATCTCATTTAATCCTTAGAATAACCTTAGAGGCAGATATTATTATTCCTATTTTATAAGTGAGGAAATTGAAGCTCAGAGAGGCTAACTTGCTCAGAGTCACACAGCTAGTAGTAACTGCTGAACTAGAACTCAACCCTAGGTGCATCTGATGCCACAGTCTAAGAATTTTTAGTGGTGTTGAAATGTCCAGTTTAAGTCCTATCTCCTCCAGAAAGTCTTTGACAGAAAGTCCAACTTATAATGGTTTAACCCTTTAGGACATTCTATATTTACTTAAGAAGTCCAGAGGGAGTAGTCCTAGAACTGCACAGTGGCTCATAGATAACAAGGACCATGACTCTGTCCATGTCACCTCATCGTCCTCAGGGTGCGGGTATGGTGGATCACATTCTCCAGAGATGGATGGAACAGCATCTCCCATGCTACGTGTTCTTTTGCAATGTGACCTTCCCACTGAGTCATCAAGAAGTAGAGTTTGATTCCCTTTCCCTTGAATCTGGGCTGGCCTTAGTGACTTGCGTAACCAATAAAATGTGATAGAATGACATTGTGAACTTTCAATGTTAAGTCATAAGCCTTGTAGCATCTGTCTGGACCTTTTCAAATGCTCAGTGCCTAAGCATGTGCTCTGAAAAACCTGTTACCATGCGGTAGGACACCCAGGCCACAGGGAGAGGCCACATGCAAGTATCCTGGTCGCAAGCCCTAGCTGAATTCCCACTGGCCACCCGACATCCACTGCCAGCTCTGTGAGTGGGCTGTCCAGAACATGCAGCCCAGTCAAGCCTGTAGATGACTTCTGCCCCAGCCCCCAACGCACTGCAACCATACAAGAGACCCTAAGTAGGAATGGTCAAGTTGAGCCCAGTCAACCTACAGAATGGTGACAGATAGTAACAAATTGTTGTTTTATGATACTGAATTTGGGGGGTAATTTGTCACATAGCAATAGATAGTTGGAACAGTTGGCTTTCTTCCTCTAGTATGTTGCTTCAAGTTACAAAATGGCTGCCTCAGCTCCAAGCATCAGTATAAATGACTGCGTCATTATAAATGACCAAATCTAAAAGCAGAAGTGAGATGCCCTGACTGATGTGGCTCAGTGGGTTGGGTGTTGTCCTACAAACCGAATGGTCACCAGTTCACTTCCCAGTCAGGGTGCATGCCTGGGTTGTGGGCCAGTTCCCTGGTTGGGGGCCTGCAAGAGTCAACCTATCTATTGATGTTTTTCTCCCTCTTTTTCTTTTTCCTATTTCCTCTCTCTAAAAATAAATAAAGTCTTTAAAACTTATTTAAAAGCAGAAGTGAGGGAATGGGTTTGAGGCAAAGGCTTTCCCCTTGAGTGACTTGAAAGGGGAGGAGGATCTTACCCAGGAGTCTCTCAGCAGAATCCCCCGTGTATTTCACTGGCTAGACCTGGCTCATGCAGCCTCTCCTGGGTACAGCCTCTTTAGAGAGAGGTATGCAAAAGAAAAGGAGGCTGGAATGACTGTCGGGCAGATGACAAACAGTTGTCTGCTACATATTGCACTTGTTGCTATGGTGTTTGTCCTAGGAGAAAGAAGAATCAGGTGAAAAACAACCCCATGCTCCAGAAGGAGGCTTCACTGCCCCTTCCAGAAGCCAAAGGGCCTCAGTGGGAACAAGTTTATTGGAAGCTCCCTCTTTCCAAAGGAAGCATAGTGTAAGGGCTGGCATCTTGCTCTGGGAGGCAGAACCTGGTGCTACTGCTTGCTAGTGATGCAGTATTGGCAGCCATTTCCCCAATCTGTCCTTCAGTTCCATCGTCTATACAATGAAAGGGCTCCCCCCAGCTCTTTCAGGCTAGGAGAAGGCAGAGAAGAAGGGAAGTGCTGGATGCTTAATGTGCATAGAGGCTATGCATTGCCCAAGTCAAGCTCAGCAGAGCTCGCCTCCAGCCACAGATGTTGGGATTTGCCAAACAAACCCTAATCACTTAATGAGAAATGAAAATGGTGTCTGGTTTCTCCACTTAATTGCCCCTTTGAAAACAACATATAGTAATCACCATAATCGCCTCATAAAAACCCGAGAATGTGATGACTGACACGCCTCATTTCTGGGAGGAATTAGAGGCAAAATTAAAGTGAGGAATTCCTGGCCTTCCTTGGCCCTGGCTCCTTGGAATCCAGGACTTTGCCCACAGAGAGTCTGCCACTCCGGACAGCCTCCTGCCCCCCACCAAACAGTGCTCCAAACGCTCCACTGCCAACGTTTCCTAGCAGGCCTGCTCCCTCGGCCTCTTCTCTCATTGATGCTGCCTAAGGAGGTACACCAAATAGATCAGGAAGGCCTGCCATCTCTGAGGGTAGGATGGAGGACCTGCATGGGGACAGAGGATTGCAATGTCTGAGCTAAAGTCCAGGAGGAGAGGTCAGGGGACACTGGCTTTCCCTGGCCTATGGAAAGCTACAGCTCATAGGTTCTCCTGAAGCCATCCAGTCTTGACCTATAAGAGGTGTTCTGACCTCTGGAACATTTACTAAGAGCCAAAAAGTTCACACTCAGCTCATCGGACATCTGTCACCTTTCACTTCCTTGTAACTGGACTTGGAATCACTGAGTGTCAAGGTTAGAAGTGTCCTCTGGGTTCTCCCCTTGATGGTGACTCCTTTCTCTCTTTTCTCTCACTCTCGCTCTACTCATTCATTCAAAAATATCTCTTAATTACTCATCTCAAAGTAAATGAAGCTGCAAAAGAAAATAAAAACTGAGGTGGAGTGTATTATAAATCCAGCGGGCTCTACACTCTTAAACATGCCAAAGTTCAATCCTAAACTTGCTGAGCCTGAAAAGGAAGTTGAAACAAGTGACCTGAGGGAAAAAATTCTCAAACATTTTATCGTTGAAATAAACAGAGAGCTAATGATTACTATTCTCTGTCTGCAAATGTAGCTTTTATTTTGTTGTTTGTGCTGTTTGATGTTTCCACCTTTTCATTTCTTTGATTGATTACTATGTATATTTTATTCCATCAGAATCTTACCCATTCTTCAAGTCCGACTCAAATACTTTTCTTATTAAAAAAAATAATCAAGTAAAAAAAAAATCTCTTAATTCCCTAATGTGTGTCAGAAACATCAATTTTTACCACAGTAGCCAGAGTGGTCCTTTTCAGACCTAAATCAGATCAAGTTCCTGCCCCATCCCTCTCCAGCAGCCTCCCAAATCAAAGGGAAGGCCAAGCCTCTCCAGTATCCTGCGTGGCCCTGTGCTGCCTTTCCTCCCTCTGCCCCAGCACATTGGCCTTGCTGTTCCTGAAAAATGCCAGGGACCCTCTTGCCTCTCCACTTTATATTTACTGTTCCCTCTGCCTGGAATGCACTTCCCACATGTACTCAAATTGTTCCCTCCCTTCCTTCCAGGCCCCGTTCTGACCTTTCTATATAAAACTGTACCCCAACCCTCTCTATTACCCTCCCCTACTTGTTTCTGTTCATCATACTTATTACCTTCAAAGATTTTAAGATTTGCTTATTGCCTGTCTTTCCACACTAGGAGGTAAGCTCAAAAGGGCAGGAATTTTTGTCATTTGTATACTCTTTGTATCCCTAACACCTACCAGTGGCTGTCATGTAGTGGGCACTCAGTAAATATTTGTTGAGTGAATAAACAAGTGGGGATGGAGCAGTGAAAAAGATAAAACCCCTACCCTCATGGAACTCATGGTAGAGGCAGACATTAGGTAGATAGTCCCCCACTGGACTGAGAACCGCACTGTGACGAAGGCTGGAGGGAAAGTGCAGGTGTGGTGAGGGCCATCTGATTGGAGCCTTGGAGAACTGCTTGAGAGGATGGGACGTGTAGGGTGATGAGGGTTGGGGGCCATGAAGTTTGGGGAGGAAAAGGTGCCCCAAATCCTCTAAAGGCAATGGGACTCCATGATGAGAGGGTGGCCATCTGCACACTTCCCAGACATGCACCCTGGGGCAAGCGCCTCAGTGCTGGAGTACCCGTTTCCTTATCTATGAGATAGAGAAGGGACAAGTAGCTCTTCAGCTATTGGGAGAAACTCCAAAGTTGCCTCTTCCATATCTACAATGTCATGTGGCTAAATGCTCTTGGATTCCAGCTGCAGACTATCCTACTGACCTATTCGGTGACCTCAGACAAGTCCATACCCTCTTGGTGATGCAGTCTCTTCATTTGTACACAGAGGAGGTGGGGCTAAGTACTCTACTGGGCTCCCTAACTCTCTGGGACTTTGGGGCAATTACTTACCCTCTTTGAACCTCAGTTTACTCATCTGTAAAATGGGAGTAATGAGATCCACCTCATAGAGTTAGTCTAGGACAGAGGGCATGAAAATATCTAACATGGGTACAGAGATGCTCAGAAAATGCTAGTGACTTTAATAGATTTAAATTAGGGTGGGTTCCCAGCTCACAATGCTTTTCCTCAAAATTCATGGCTATGATACCCTCGTGTATTGGGAAGAACTGTTCCCCCGCTAATGGGGAGCTGCCATCCTCTGACAGCGGTTTGTCAAGGGGTGAGCATGGGTTCAAATTGGATCACTCAGGGTGCTTCTCTAAAGCATTTTTCTAACTACAGCTCTTTTGTCTCCATTTGCAGAACTGTAAGGATAGGAGCATGAAGCTGCCAATAGCCAGGTCCCCAACCTCGTGGAGAATGTGGTCTGTGAAAGTGAACCCGATGTGAAGAGGATGTACGAGTACTTGGTTCCAGATATTTCTTTTTTAAATTATATTTTATTGATTATGCTGTTACAGTTGTCCCAATTTTTCCTCCTTTGCCCCCCCCCTCTACCCAGTAATCCTCACTCCCTTAGGCAATCCCCCTACCATTGTTCATGTCCATGGGTCATGTGTACAAGTTCTTTGGCTAATCCATTTCCTATACTGTACATCCCTATGGTTATTCTGTAAACTACCTATTTGTACTTCTTAATCCTCTCACCTCTTCACATAGTCCCCAAATCCCTGTCCCAGCTGGCAACCATAAAAACACTCTCTGGATCCGTGATTCTGTCTCTGTTCTTGTTTGCTTAGTTTGTTTTTTAAATTTAATTGTTGATAGATATGTATTTATTGCCATTTTATTGTCCATACTTTTGATCTTTTTCTTTTCTTAAATAACCCCCTTTAACATTTCATATAATAATGTTTATTTACTCTTTTGATGATGAACTCTTTTAGTTTATTTTTGTATGGGAAGCTCTTTCTCTGCCCTTCCATTCTAAATAATAGCTTTGCTGGATAGAGCAATCTTGGCTGTAGGTCCCTACTTTCCATGACTTTGAATATTTCTTGCCAATCCCTCCTAGCCTGCAAAGTTTCTTTTGAGAAATCAGCTGACAGTCTTATGGGAACTCCCCTGTAGGTTAACTGACTTCTTTTCTCTTGCTGCTTTTAAGACTCTCTCTTTATCTTTAACCTTTGGCATTTTAATTATGATGTGTCTTAGGGTGGGCCTCTTTGCATTCATCTTGTTTGGGATTCTCTGTACTTTCTGGACTTGCATGTCTATTCCCTTCACCAAATTAGGGAAGTCTTTTTCCATTATTTTTTCAAATAGATGTCCAATTTCTTGTTCTTTCTCTTTTCCTTCTGGCACCCCTAAGATGCGAATGTTGGAATGCTTGAAGTTGTCCCAGAGACTCCTTACACTGTCCTCATTTTTGTATTCCTTTTTCTTCTCATTGTTCTGATTGTTTATTTTTTGCTTCCTTATGTTCCAAATCATTGATTTGATTCTCCGCTTCATCCACTGTACTGTTGTTTCCCTGTAAATTGTTCTTTATTTAAATTAGTGAATTCTTTACTTCTGACGGGACCTTTTTTATGCTGTTCAGGTCCTCAGTAAGTTCCTTGGGCATTCTTATAGCCAGTATTTTGAACTGCATCTGACAGACTGCTTATCTCCATTTTGTTTAGTTCTTTTTCTGAAGTTTTGATCTATTCTTTCACTTGGGCTATATTTCTTTGTCCGCTCATTTTGGCAGCCTCCCTGTGTTTGTTTCTATGTATTAGATAGAGCTGTTATGACTCCCTATCTTGGTAGTGTGGCCTAATGTAGTAGGTGTCCTGTAGGGTCCAGCGGCACAGCCTCCCCTATCACCTAAGCTGGGTACTCGAGGTGCATCCTTCATGTGGGCAGAGTACACTCTCTTCTCGTAGTTGAAACTTGATTGCTGTTGGCAGGTCAATAGGAGGGATTTACCCAGGCCAGTCAGCTGCAAAGACTGGCTGTGACTACTGACCACCAAACTCCACCCTCCGTGAAAGGTCATCTGTGCAGGGGCAGGGTGGTGGCGCTCTGACATAATCTGTAGCTGCCTACTGGGTGCACAGGCTCTGGGGTTTCCCAGGTGGTGCATGCTTAGATCAGCCCCTACTTGTGTTGTACCCGGGGCTGCCATGTCTGGGCTGTAAATCAATTTGAGATGGTTGCTACTTGTGCTGGGCTTAGAGATTCCCAGGTGAAGCTAAGCTGTGACTCTAGGCTGGATGCTGCTAGTGCTGGGCCTGGGGCCATTTAGCAAGAGGTATGGGGGCTGGGGGCTCACTGAGGTAGGCTGTTCCTTGTTTGAGAGGATTTAGGAAGTTGTAAAGCATGAGCCAAGACCAGGTATTCATGTGGAAAAGTCACGGTTAACAGTTTGAATGGGCCTGCCTCAGTGGAGTGGAACAGAGTCTCAGGGTATCTCCAGGGTGAGGCAAACAGTGTTAGCCAGGTTGATGGAGTCTCAGATACGGCACCTGCCTGCTGGCTCTGTGGGTCTGTGCAGGAATGGTTCAGAAAAGGGACAATGCCCTCTGCCTGTCTTTCTGTCTGGGAGAACACTGTCCCCCAGCTCTTGCCTTGATGCCAGACACTTCAGTTCCTCCCTGTGTGCCACTGGTGCCTTTCAAAGCTGCTACCTGGTGCTGTAGCTCAGAGGGAGTGACTCTGGGTAAATCTGTGTGTGGCTTCTTTAAGAGAAACTGCTTGGGACTCCAGAAGTTTCTTCCACCAGCTATATCTCCATTGCTGTTTGCAGCCAGAAGTTATGGGGACTTGTATTCCTGGCATTGGAACCCTGGGCTAGGGACACTGGTATGGGACTGGGATTCCTTACTCTTGAGATATCCCCCCGAATTTTTATCCACCACACATGTTTGTGGGACCAGCCCACTCTGTCTCCGCCCCTCCTACCTTTAGATGTATGTGGTTTCTTTAATTCCATAGTTGTCAGACTTCCATTTAACTTGATTTCTGACAGTTCTGAGTGATGGTTGTCCAATAGTTTAGTTGTAATTTTGGTGTGGTTGTTTGAGGAGGGGAGCCATGTTTACCATGCCGACATCTTGACCAGAGTTGGTTCCAGATATTTCTAAACCCGGTTTCATCCTTGCCATGATTTATGAGCCAACATCCTCTCCCATTTTTCTTAAGTTAGTTTGAGTTGGCATTCTGTCATTTGCAGCCAAATATTCCTGATAATACCTTCTCCTTTCCCTCGCTAAACCTCTGCAAACTGCCCCCTTCATCTCTGATGCTTTATTACTATTGTCATCAATTTATTCATTCAATCAATTAGTTAGTTAGCAACCATTGGGTATCTATTGGACACTGGGACCTCTGCTAAAGAGATAATTCATGTTCCCATGTCTCAACACTTACAGAGTTATGTAGGGCTTGGAACTAAGTAAGCATTCAGTACTGAGTGTGGTAAATGGCTATGAGTGAGGGAAGCACAGGAGCTATGGGGAAGTCAGAGAAGATGTATCCCTGTTTGGAGGGCTTCCTGGAGGAGGTCACCCAAGCTGAGTTTTTCAGTTGGAGGTGGGTGTGCAGAGTGGAGGAAAAGCATTTCAGGCAGAAGAATTTACCTTTGTAAGGGCCCAAAGGAGAATGAGAGAAAGAGGCAGCCTGGAGCCAAAGGAGAGGGGACACCAGAGATGAACTTATTTATATTTTCTACCCATGTAACTTCTGGAAAAACAAACACACAAAAAACAAAGCGCTCCATTTTTTAAGCTTGGAAAGTCCCCAGGGTGGAGTCTTTGAACAGGGATGAAAAGAAGTGACTCTTGACCACAGTAAAGCACTGGCATGACTGATTCTTCCCTCAGGAGGCTGCCCCACTGGTCCTCGGTGAGCCATGCTCACACTCGCATCCAGCTGCTGGTCCTAAGTCTGTGGGACCCATCTAAAAATAGGAAGGCAGGGAGTCTAACACCAAGCAGACAGCAGAAAAGCAGCCCAGGCAGGCCTGGGATGAGCACACATATCCCCCCCTCATAGAAAACATACTCATTACATTCTGAGCAAAGGCAGTTCACAATGCACCCTGGAGAAAATACGCAGTTATTGCCCCCAAACATGCCAAAGCCCTACTAATGACTGCACGCCTGCACTGAAGGCTAAACTGTTCCAGATGCTGCTTCCTGCCTCTGGGAGAGCTCTTCCCTTTTCCCTCCTGAAGAGTTCTGGACTCTTCCTTGGGTCCTAGTCCTTTGGGAGACCTGTGGTCAGCTCGGGGTCTTGGGGTAAGTGATCACTCTCGCTGGGCCATCTAGGGGTCTTTGCCTTAACTAAGTGTTGGGAGAAGGGTGGCGGGCAGGAAGCCAGTGTATTAGGTGACTTGGGGGTGAGGGAGGTGGGCTGTAAACTTGAGTGTTTTCCATTTCTGTACCTATCAAGTGATAAGAAGTCTGTAGGGGAGCAGTAATCTGCAAGCTCAAACAAAGCCCCAAACACACTCAGGGATTGGACAAGTGCTAGAGCTTGGAACTGCTTCTGGCTGGGTGACTGGGAAGCTTCCTCCACCTCTGTGAAGCTCCATTCTCATCTGCAAATCTGGGGTAGTTTCTGAAGTTAGCATTTCCCCTCTCTGACGAAAGAACTATGTATTCTTATTGTTTGTTTTTTACAGTTTAATCAACCCGTCTTTGAATGGGTGATACACTCACATGATTCCAAGTTCAAAACTTGCAAATGGTACAAAGTTAAAGTTTCCCTCTCACTCTTGTTCCATAACCACAGTGTTTTCTTCCACCAAGGCAACCATTGTTATTGGTTTATGGTGTATTAAATATGCATAAAATTTTAAAACTTTTTATTGAACTGTTAACACAGATGTATACAGCAAAGTGCCTATGTCTCAAGAACACATCTTGGTGAATAATGTTCATAGTTTTAATTCTTAAAAAAAAATAAGAAGAAGTTCTGAGTGGTGTGGCTCATTTGGCTGGGTATCGTTCTGCAGGGGGAGAGGTCACTGGTTCGATTCCTGGCTGGGGCATGTGCCTGGGTTGCAGGTTTAGTCCCGGATCTGGGAATGTGTGGGAGGCAGTCGATCCATGTCTCTCTCACACATTGATGTTCCTCTCCCTCTCTTTTGCCCTGCCTTACCCTCTCTCTAGAGAGAGAGAAATAAAATCTTTTAATAAATTATAAAATAAATAAAAAAAAAAGAAAAATCACCTCAAATCCATGCCCTAGTGACAAAAGCTATTGATATTTCGGTGATTTTCTTCCCATTATATATATATATATATATAAAGTATAAAAATATATAATATGTATACCATCTGTATAACTTTGTACCCTGTTATTTATATTTAACATTTTTTGTTTGTTTTTTAATATATTTTATTGATTATGCTATTACAGTTGTCCCATCTCCTCCCCCCCCGCCCCGCCCTGCACACCCCTTCCCCCCACACTCCCCCTCTTTAGTTCATGTCCATGGGTCATATATATGAGTTCTTTGGCTTCTACACTTCCTATACTATTCTTAACCTCCCCCTGTCTATCAGCTAATGTAATTATGATGTGCCTTGGTGTGTTCCTCCTTGGGTCCAACTTCTTTGGGACTCTCTGAGCTTCCTGGACTCCCTGGAAGTCTATTTCCTTTGCCAAATTAGGGAAGTTCTCCTTCATTATTTCTTCAAATAAGTTTTCAGTTTCTTTCTCTTCCTCTTCTCCTTCTGGCACCCCTATGATTCAGATTTTGGAACGTTTAAAGACATCCTGGAGGTTCCTAAGCCTCTCCTCATTTTTTCGAATTCTTGTTTCTTCATTGTGTTGTGCTTGAATGTTTCTTCCTTCCTTCTGGTCCACACCATTGATTTGAATCCCGTTTTTCTTCCCATCACTGTTGGTTCCCTGTACATTTTTCTTCATTTCCCTTATCATATCCTTCATTTGTTCATCTAATTTGTGACCAAATTCAACCAAGTCTGTGAGCATCCTGATTACCAGTGTTTTGAACTGTGCATGTGATAGGTTGGCTATCTCTTCGTCACTTAGTTGTATTTTTTCTGGAGCTTTGATCTGTTCTTTCATTTGGGCCATTTTTGTTGTCTTGGCTCACCTGTTACGTAGTAAGGGGTGGAGCCTTAGGTGTTCACCAGGATGGGGCGGCCATGACACTGCATTGTGATGCTGTTTGTGGGGGAGGGGTCCGAGAGGGAACAATGGCGGTTGCTCTGCTCTCTGCCGGTTTTCAGTCACTTTCCGAGCTACCCAGAGTCAAATTGGGCCCCTCTGGTGTTGATTCTGGTGCCGATTCCCGGTGGGAGGGCTTATGTATGCTCTAGGACCCTGTGGGTCTCACCAATGAGCTCTCCTGTGAGTCTGGGAGTTTCTCCCGCTGCTGCCGCCTCAACCCCCACAGGAGTTTTCAATCAGAGGCTTTGAGGCTTTATTTGCCCCGCTGGAACTCTGGG
>VMDR010028175.1:0-13268 GCA_007922815.1 Macrotus californicus
TATATATATATATATATATATATATATAGAGAGAGAGAGAGAGAGAGAGAGAGAGAGAGAGAGAGAGAGAATGTTCAGTGTGTGTATGTGTGTGTACATACACGCATATATATGTATATATATATATATTGGGCATATATGGTTGACAAGTCAAGTCTCGAGGTCTGCAGGGTGAATGAGCAAACTGGAGACTCAGGGAAACTAGTTCCAAAGTCCAAAGATCTGAGAACCATGAGAGCCAATAGTATAGTTCCCATTTAAAGGCTGGCAAGTCTCTAGGCCAAGGAAGAACAGCAAATATTTCAGTTCAAGTCTGAAAGGGGGAAAAAAGCTAATGTCCCATTTCGGGGGCAGTGCTGGGGGGAAGAATTCTCTCTTACTTGGGGACGTTCAGCCTTGTTGTTCTATTCAGGCCTTCAGTGGATTGAGTGAGACCCGCCCATGTAAAGGAGGGCAATCTGCATTACTTAGTCTATTGATTTCAGGGTTAATCTCATGCAAAACTACCCTCACAGGAACAGCCAGAGTAATGTTTGAGCAAATATCTGGGCACACTGTGGCTCACTCGAGTTGATATACAAAGTTAACTATGACCAGATATACAAAGAAAATATTAGGAAAGAAAAATGTCATCTAACATTATTAATAAGAGGCTTTCTGAAAAAAAAAGGCATCCAGAAGGATATACAGATTTGTAATAAGTGAATTTGGGGTTCTAGTGGAGCGGGTCATTCCTCAGGACAAAGTAGCATGAACAAAGGCATAAATCAAGAAAGGACAAGGGATTTGTGGTTCCAATAGTGGTCACTGACATGGAACACAGCATGGAATATGGAGAAGGAGTGGCAAAATGCCCCCACCATAGTTCCTGTCCCCTCAACCATCAAGTCCTTTGAATTTCTGTTCTCTGCTCACTTCCTTCTGCTTTTCCAGCTTAAGGCCAGCCATGAAAATACTGCTAGATATATAATGTATACATAAACTATGAAGATTTAAAAAATTAAGCTGATAGATTTGTTTCTAAATTAGTAGAATTTTAGGTCACATGCCAAAGAATTAGAAGGACAATCAAGGCATGAAGTTGCTTTATCTTGGTGGGCAGAAGGAAATAGGTCTTGCAAATTAACTGAAACAAGGTAGAGTCCCAGGAAGCTGAATAGGATGGGAGATTATTCAGACTGATCAGGAGGGTGGTACAAGCTGGCCCTAGGGAGCACCAAAGGTAAAATCTAGGGAATCCAGTCAATTTCCAGGTCCAAGAGGTTGGTGCTGGGGTTTAAATGATAGATACACTCTAAGAACTCTGAATCCAGGAAGTCATTGAAAGACAGTGGGATGGAGTGATGTGGGTCAAAGAGCAAGGGAAGAAATGAAGAGATAGGACGCAAGGTCATTTTCTAAAATATAATTAATTGACTAGGAGTTGTTCATATTTGACTTCCTGCACTGGTTTAAAGGCTAAGGCTTAGGACAGATAGGTATCAGATTTATAGGTAGCAGTAAAAAGAGGTGTTCCCTAGTCTGACTGCTACTTGATCACTTGATCTATTGTCTAAATCTTCAGTGTCCCTCAACAAATAGCCAGTTAATCCATGTTACTCAGACCGAAATGGAAGCTCTTTCATAGTATGACTGTAACCTTCTGGTCCAGCTTCATTTTTTCTCTCCGGTTCTAAACAAACTCAACTGTGGACATAGAACACTCACTGCTTCTTTATCTTTAACTTCGTCCTCCTCTCCCTGCGCTCTTGATAAAAATTTCTTTATTTGTGATTTAAAAGGAAGAGCTGAAACCAACTCCATAAATTAACAATTAAATGGGGGAAGATAAAACAAGAAGAACATGCAAAATGGTGAGAAAAAAATTAGTAATGGTCAATTGAATGTGTTTGAGTTAAAAAAAAAAGTTGAACTTGTGAGAAAAAGCCTGCTTCTGATGGAGTCATTTAATTCCATTTTAATAATGAGCAGAAGGATGTATGTGGAAGGTCACAGGCCATTCAAGAGAAACAGCTCCACATTAGGATGGCCTCATGGGTTACCTGTTAACTCAAAGGGAGTCAAACGCTAACCTTTGACACCAGGCTTGTTCCATTATGGTTCACACAAAGCACCCCTGCCAACTTAGTCATACTGCACTGTGGTGAACATCTGGTTTTTCCAGGAGTAATAAGTCACAGAAAGAGTAACAACATATGCATTGCTCCTGAATCTGAGGTGTGATTTTTTGATGAATGATTCACCAAGTCATCTCTGAAGTGTGATTTAAGTATTATTCAAATTCTACCTAAAGTAAGAAGTAAAGTAGGAGTATACATTTTTCAGAGCCCATACTCTCACAAACATTCTCCAAATTCTTCCTCTATTTGAATATCTCCAATGTTAAGAAACCTACAAGATCAGACCACTTCCCTTTCAGTTAGTTCCAATTGTTGGAAAGTTCTTTAATTGAGCATCATTCCCCTTTTCTGTGCTTTTACAATAGTTTCCAAAGCCTGCTAATAAGATCATCATTCCTGTTCTATATGGCAGCCTTCCTATTATTTAAAACCCACTGCCACATTCATTATCTCTTCTATTTAGACTTAAAATATTCTCTTCACCCAAACTTCCTTCAGTCATACCTAATATGAAATGGTTGCCAACCTCTGCCCTAACTTCCCTAAATGGAACTTTCTCCTGTAGACAGGCTCCAGTTTATCTTAAGCAGCAGTGTTCGAGAGTGAACACAGCACACCCAGGTGTGAGCACTAGAGTTCCCGTCCAACACCACATAACCCTGTGCGATAGGTTTTTCAACGGAAATTCATTAAGTATCAGTTTCAACTTATGTTACTAGACAATAGATACCACACTCCAAATTATGTAATTCCAGGCAGGGGTTGCAAAAGAGGTGCCTTAAACCAGTTTTCTTACTCTTAGTGGAACAGCTATGTCAGCTCTGCTCACCTTACCCTTGTCTGAGAGAGAGAGACAGAGACAGAGAGACAGAGAGAGACAGAGAGAGAAAGGAAGAAAGAAAAGAAAGAAAGAAAGAAAAGAAAAGAAGAAAAGAAAAGAAGAAAAGAAAAGAAAAGAAAAGAAAAGAAAAGAAAAGAAAAGAAAAGAAAAGAAAAGAAAAGAAAAGAACATCTTAATTCTGAGAAAGGAGATGAGTGTCAGGAGGTATTTTTGGAGCGAGCCATTGGTATGCATTGAGTCCCACTTCCCTGCAGCATGGAGGAGGGTGAGAGTCTTGTACCTCACTTTAAGCCTCGAGAAAGGAGTTTCAGCTCTTCTGTTATGAAAGCCTGGGATTTGTTCCTTGGATCTGGAGAGACATAATGGACTGCTGCTGTATGTCTCAGGCAAAAAGAAGTTTAAAGGGTAGAGACTACAACAGGTGCATTGCTCTGAGGCCTGCGTGATCTCATATAATGAGCTTGGCCTATATACAGGAGTACAGATATTTATACCCCTGGAATGAGGCTGCTTCTTTGTGCCTTGAAATTACAGAAAGAATTTACATTATGTAAGAATGACAGAAATGTCATGAGATTTATCCTAGATTTTATCCAAGAGGCAGGGAAGAATTGGCTCAAACCAAGTGGATTTGAAAAGATCATGAGATGAAAGTAAAATTGCTTCATGATTACACCTTTTGTTTCTTCTGTGTTCAGTTTACTAAGTTAATATATATCATACATACATAAATGTGCACACACATACATATATACACATACATGCATACATGTACAGGGGTCTGGCAGAAGTAACGCCTGCTTGAGTCTGATTGGTAGGGTAATGCTATGGTTGTAATAATTTATAGTTTTAATTTGAACATTTCACCTAAATTGTCATATGGTGTGCTCGAGTGTGATATTGTTATGTTACAAAATTACATGCTTATGATTTTGTAATAAAAGATTTTGTAACACAAAAGGGGCATTATTTGTGCTGGACCCTGTACTGTGAGTGTATGTGTGTGTGTGTGTGTGTGTGTAAATATATATATACACAGATACATACGAGGGGAGACCAAAACCCCAGAATTTATTTATAAAAATTGTGTATTTATTCTTACATGTTTAAACATCAGCCACCTTCAAAGTACTCTCCATCTGATACAAATACCTACTGAGACATTTCTTCCACTGCTCAAAACAGTTTTTGAACTTGTCAATTTTGATACCTTTTAGTGCTTCTGACATTTTTTGTTTCACATCTTCCACATTGGCAAAAAGTTTTCCTTTGAGGACTTTTTCATTGGGGAAACAGAAAAAAAAAGTTGCTCGGGTGAGATCCGGTGAATAAGGAGGGTGGGGCATGGGGGATCACACCGTTTTTGGTGAAACACTGCTGAACACTCAGCCTGCTGTGCTCAGAAGATGCACTCATAAATCACCCATCATGAAATGGGCAAAAGCTTTGAAAGAGTCTTCAAAAAAATTCAGTGAAGCCAAACACAGCCTCTCACAACAATACCAGCTGGTACACTGACACAGATGGGTTCCTAGAACACTTGCCTACCAGGAAAGCCTGCACTACAAGGGGCCCACTATCCAGAAGACAATTCCATTTTTTGGGTGGTCCTCCCTCATACATATGTTTATATGTGGTACTTATGTAGAAGAGCAAGGTTGTAACATAGATATCATAATAGCTATAATTTATTGACTGTGTATTATTTTCCAGGTACTCTATCAAGAACTTCACAGATGTTCATTTATTTTTCACAGCTATCTTAGACAGAATTCATTATCCTCAGTTAATTGAGTAAGCTATTAAGTAGTTTGCCCAAGAGCTCACATGTATTAATGCCTTAGCCTGAACTTGGGTCTGCCGGGCTCTGAGGTCCAAGCTTTTAACCACTGATTAGTTTCGCCATTAATTATAGCCAGCATGGCCTTTGACAACAGCAGCTGATTGTATTGTTTAGATGGTCCCGATGGGCACTGGGCAATTAAAAAGAAGTGAGAAGACTGTTCATAAGATGTAGCATAAATCAGCATATTCCTTGTAAGGAATATAATGATTAAAGAAGCAATAGCTTGAGACATTAACAGAAAGAACAGAGTTAACAGAAAACAACTTATTTTTCTCAATTGAAAATGCAGAGTTGCTTCCACCTGCAGGACAAAGGGACAATTGCAGTGTTTTGGTAGTACAATGAACTTCCTTTCACAGACCGGCATCCAGGATGCCAGGCTGAGGGCGTCACCCACCTCATCACCAGGTGGCTCTAAAGATCAGGTCCTGGGTGAGTGGGAACACAGTTCACAGGAATCGACCAAATGTCTCAGGGACCGTGCCGAACAAGGAGCTCTGGCACTGCAAAGATGATCAAGTCACTTCTGCCAACCTAGTTTTTATCCTGGGGGACCCAGGATGGTTCAGAAAGAGCAAGTCCAACATTACTTCCTCTTCTGTAAAATGTGGGGCTGTGAGGACTAAATTAAATTCAGCATATATTTGTTAAGAGCCCACTATGTGTCTGGCAGAATTTTAAGCACCTGAGATGTGTTGGTAAAAAAAAAACAAACAAACAAACAAACAAAGCTGTCTATCTTCAAGGAGCTTAGATGAGATAAAGTGTCTGACAATACTTTGTAAATTCTACTGATCCAATGGGACAGTGATCGTTGTCTTTTGTGTTTATCCTATATTGGGAAACCCTGCATATTCCTACCTAATGTATCTGTGCACTATTACTGGGAGTGGTACTCTAACTTTAGTCTGTAAGCAGAATTACCTGAATGAGGCTCTTCACTTCAGACCATGAACCTGGCTCTGGTCCCCTCACTGCAGCTTCTCAAGGACAGGGGCCAGATCTTCTACCTTTTATTGACTCTGTATCCCTCGGAGCTAGTATAGTACTGGAGTCAGTGTAGGCTCTGAATGCAGGGAAACTAAACTAGGCTTGAGCTGATAAAGGTAAATATTGGAAGCTAAGAGCATAGGTAGAAAGTGTGAGTGATGTGCCTGTGTAGACTTGTGAATGATTTATTCTGCATCTGTACGCTCCATCCTCACAGCTCCCTGCACAATTATCTCTTCTTAGAAGTGCCTTCACATCCCATCCATGAAGCCCTTCCTGTGTTGTTAGTCTGCAAGGCTCTCCTTTCTTGGATCTGCTTTCATATTATGGCCTCACTCACAGAAATTAACACTTAAACATGATTTTCTCATGCTATCCTCTAAAAGTAGTAAACATACAACACCCAGCACAAAGTGGGAAATGAAATAAATCATTTATCATCTATACCTTTCTTGTGAAGGGATCTTCGATTTCCAGAGATCAGTGTGTGTGTGTTTGAATGCAGGATGTGTGTGTGCGCTCAGTGTCTCCTTTCCTTAGTCTTTTCCACTCAGTTCTGCTATTTGGACTTGAGATGTGCTTTTGGTGCTAGATAGGGAAGAGTTTTTACCACAGATGTAGTTCTCATATCCCCCTTCACACAGCTTTGTCTGTAGTCTGTATGACTCTGTGTATGACTCTGAAAAGTAATATACTGGCTTTAATGCAGATTTTCGTTTCTCAAAGCATGATCATCTATTTCAGAATCAGAATTTTATATAAGACATATATAAATGTGAATACCTGTCCTCCACACCTAATTTCCTGAGTCAGATCTCTGAGGGTTGAGCTCCCAGGTACATTACAGGAAATGGCTTTGGAGATTCCAGTGTTCACTCAAGTTTAAGATCCATTGCCCTGGGGCGCACTGTTAGCAGGAAAAGTACATTGTGAAAGGTCTCTGGGTGGAAAGCTAGCAGCTAAGTCCAGGACTTTTCCTGTGAGGGCCGTGTGCTTTTGGAATTAGTTTCCTCTCCCAGATCAATAGAGCATGAGCATTTTAGATTTCAGGGCACAGGACAAGATTCGCTTGTGAGTCACCAAAGCAGTATGTGCATTGCAGCTGACTTACACAATAGATGGTTGCATTACTTGAACGAGCACTTTTAAAGATAAGTATCATTTTCACAATTGTTGAGTCAAATAAAGAAAATAAGCAAAATTGAAAGCATCTGTAATTTATCTCACAAACTAATAATGATAACCACCATTAATGTATACATCTTTATTTATGGCAATAATTAGATTGACATTCTAAACATGGTTTTACATCCAGCTGTTAGATTTAATTTTACATTTAAATTTACCTTTTACATATTTTAATACAAATGACTGAAAATGATAAAATAGTATGTTTTAGTCACAAAATTTATTTTTTAATATATTCTTGAAAGATGGTGTATCAATACTGATTTTAGCCTTTTACTCTAAATACTATGACCAAATCATTATTAAATAGAAAAAAGTTATTTCTTCATGCATTTGCTAAAGTAACTTAGTGGCTAATTCTTTTCAGACTAATGACCTATTATATTTCCAGTCATCTTCCCTGTTTATCTTTCTTTCTCAATCTCTCTTTTCCCACCTTTCTCATCCTTTCTTGCACTGAGAACCATGTAAAATATTTTTTATTATTGTCACTGAAATTTGTATTTTACTATAGAGAAGTATATTTGATGATGATAAAATGAGGATGTATATGTTCTTTTAAGTATTATTAAAAGACCACTGATTATGGAATATTTACACCCAAGAAGGTGACCCATTCAGGTGTAGGTAAAACTACAGTTACTTCCAATATATAGGAAAATTGACAACTTTCTAACATAAACAAATGGGGATTTTTTAAGGTAAGTTTTCAAACATTGGGAAAAAAGTAATATCAGAAATTAGGAATTCTTGGTCATGTTAATATTTATCATTTAGCTATTTTTTGTTGGACACTCTTCTAAATGATTTACAGTCACAATGTCACTTACTTTTCGTAAACATCTTATGAAGAAAGTATGCAGCCCAAGTGCCCTCAGCCTATAAACTGCAGATTAGGGATCTCCACCCAGAGCCATGGCTCTACCAGGGACCCAGGTGCTGGAAACCCTTCATGGGGCTGTTCTGCCCAACACTTTGGAATGCAAACTCCCTTGAGCAAGTACCTGTTCGGCATAGTTTCACCAGTGGCCTGTCTGTCTAAGGGAGTCGGCGAATATTAAAATAGTCCTAATAATAAAATAGCACTCAGTCAACCGTGTAGCCTCCTTAGGGAGGGGGAGAAGAATAGCTCACTTTCCCTGGAGGGCCTGAGAAAGATCAGTTTACAGGCGTCAGCACGGGGTATGACCCTTCTTCCTCTCCATCTTGGGGCTGGCGCTGTGCCTTGGCGACCATCATCTCATTAGCCAGTGGTTTGGGCAGAAAATACAAATAACCAAGGCTCCTTTTCACCCCCATACAAAACATACGCAGTCCTTTCACTGACCTGGCTTCTGATTGGAGGCTGCTTGTTTCTGACAATGACCTCCAGGACCCCTCTGTGGGTTACAGTCTGTTTGTTTAACTCTTACCGCAACTCAAGACACCAGCAGTGGGGTACGAGGAAAAGGAAAAGACCAGTAATTTTGCACCCCCAGGTACCAGGAACACAGGAGACTGACAGCGTTCCAGCTACCTGCGTGGGCCAAGGGCCAGCAGCTCTCCATGCAGCCCCTCCAGACGGCCGCTCGCTAAGATGAGGGATCTTCTTCAGTACGTCGCCTGCTTCCTGGCCTTTTTCTCTACTGGGTTCTTGGTTGTAGCCACCTGGACAGACTGTTGGATGGTGAACGCCGATGATTCCCTGGAGGTAAGAAGTCAGCAACTTCTTTTTCTCACCTGAGCCCTTCGGAATTTTCTCGAAGCCCCACTGCCTCCCTGTGTTCACTGGGATTAATGATAATAATAGCCAACATGGACTGATCAATTTTTTATTTACTACTTACTGAGTCTTCACTATTAGCTCAATTAATCCTCACAGCTAATCTATGAGGTAGATATTGTTATTCCATTTTACAGATATGGTAACTGAATAATCCCCCTTTTTTCATAAGGATAAATTCACAGAAGGTTAGTGATATAACCCTTGTCACTGAGCCCCCCAGAAATTCACCTCTTCCATTCTGCAAATACCAATTCAAATAATGTTCCAGTGCATCCTTTCTTAAATGTAAATTTGCTAAGCTTGATGACAGCATTAGGAGTAGTGTGATAGACTTTCTTAAAGAATGGCAATCTAAGAAACTGAATTGAGTAATCAAACTCAAAGCATATAAGACCTACTCAATTAGTATGCTATAGAAAGATGTTATTTGAAGCAGTTCCCAAGTAGGAGAAAGCATTCTGAGGGAAAACACATCTTCTAATGTGTTCCAAGAACAAGGAACAGATATGGATTTAAGAAACTCTCTCTTAAAAATGAGTTGCCCTTGGGAACCAAATGTTATGCAAGAATGAGTGAGTGGTTGACATTTGAAGATTTTATTTTTCTCACTGGAGAAGCTTGGAAAGAATAATTTTGGAGTTAAAAGCATTTCCTGTGGCTATTAGAATCTGAGAGATGTAGAACTGTGTAAATACCAAAATCAGCTACTCTTCATTAGGAAGATTTCAGAAAATATAGGTAAGAAAAAGAAACAATATATTAGGAACTCTAATAAAGAATATATAGCAACCCAATATGCTCTTATGTACATTCTGAAAGAAAAAAAATTAGTCTAACAAATGCTATAATGTAACCTCTATGAAGTTTAGGAAAGATACCTAAGAGCAAGTGTATATATTTTTTTTTCCTAATTTTATCTATTCAACTCCCAAATTGGAATTGAAAATGGAAAGTAATAATCTTTCTATTTTTCTGTGTATTTTTCCTGCCAATTTTTCTTGCTTTTAATTTTCCTCTGACTTCTACATGACATTTCAAGACCAATGGAGTTATAAATACTTCTTTAGTGCTAAAGATTATATTTTTGAAAATCATAATAGAATTAACTACTGTAAATGATGTCTTCTATACATAAATCCAGTGATGCATTTTATCTGTTCATGCATATAAGCTGTGAATGCCAACAGTGCCCTTTCAACAATGCTCAGGAAAAAATGCAGATAATAAAAGTGCTACCATCAGCTTGCCGGAGTCTGGACTGTCAGTACTAGGTGAATAACACAGAAATATCTTGGACTTGAGCAGACTAACAAGTGTGTTTAAAAATCTACAAAATTTCATCTAAAAGCATTGCTAAAATATTTTCTAAAACAATTTGAAAATCTTTCTGCCTAAGCTAATGAAACTCTTAAGTTCACTTGATAAGAAATGGAAGTTTAGAAAGGGTCAAATCTTATTGAGAGAAACTGGGAGTCCTGGCATTTAAAATGCCTTCTTTTCATTTTACTACATCCAACCACTTTGCCATCTGCTCTGGGCAAGAACACTTCTAGGTAAAATGAATGGAATGGGAAGTCTAGGTTATTCACCTCGAGTAAATCCTTGCTAACCTTGGGCAAGCATTAGTGAGCATTTCTTTAGCTTCTTCCTTATTTCCCATGCTTGAAACATATTGCTATAAATATTCTCCAAGAAGCCTCCACATTAAAAGATGAAATCTATAACAAATGAGGCCCTTCTCTTCCAACAATCTCTTTATTTAGCAATATTTTTTAAAAGGACATGATTCTTAGTAATTGCTCCTTCAATGGGCTGGCATACGAAGTCATACTATCATCCATAAATTTGAAGGTTATGACACTCCCTGACTCAATTATACTGTTCTTCTTGCTTCCTTCCTCGCATATATATTGCCTTTGGTCCATATTAACAGCTCGTTTTGAATGACTGTTGAAGATGGGACAACAAAAAGCTTTTTATTTTTAAAAGCCTACCCATGGAACACTTTTAAAATAAGGAGTAACTCAGAACATTTCTAGCTTTGAGTTTCTAGCTCTGTTAATCTTTTAGGATGCTACAGGTTTCAGAGTTGGAAAATGGATTCTCTAGCTCAATTCAACATAAAAAACACATGAAATATATGCCATATAAAAGTTACTATGCTAGTTTCTACTAGGCGAGATAAAGATAAAGCAAGAATGAGCCTGGTCTGACAGGAGTATATATTTAGTGAGAAAAATATATATATCCATGAAACTATAATAAAAAGCATAGGCCAAAGCATATTTGAAAAAGAAATGAACAGCACTGACTGGTGTGGCTCAGTGGGCTGGGCGTCATCCCATAGACGAAGGCTCATGGGTCGGATTCGTGGTCAGGGCACATGACAGAAAGAAATGTACAAAGTACCATTAGAGAAGAAAAGATAGATTGTTTCATGTCAGAGACACTAAGGCAGGCTTCGGGAGGAAAAGGCGTTTAAACAAAGCTTCCAAAAGATACAAAGGATTTAAAAAGTTGAAAATGGCAGCAGAGGCCTTCCAGACAAGATATAAGACAAAGTGATGCCTGAGGAAAAACTCTGGGCTTGTTAGAGGATTAAGGTAAGTAACAGAGAGCACAGAGCAGAAAGATCCTCAAAATACTACAAAATGTTATTTTGCCTTACTTACACTTGCCTTGGAAAGTGAAGTTCTTTGCTTTAAGTAAAACATTGGGAAAAAGAAAAGGCAGTGTGCATAGCCCCAAGTCAGGGACCAAGTACCCGAGGCTACCATACTGTTGCTGTCATTGTTGATCCATTTGTGTTCCTGGGAAGACAGATGTGGTGAGAGAATTTGGGTTTTGAGATGACTCCAGCCTGTGTTTGTATCTTTGTTGTCTTCTGTTGATCAAGCAAGTCACATCTCCTGTCTTTGGCTCAGTTTTAAGATGAAGTTGAACTCAGTTGTTTTAAGGTCATATTTAGTCTGCACATTCTTTAACATCAGGACCCCTTGATTATGTCTGCAGTCCTGGAGAGCTTCCCCAGAAACTTCCACTAGGAGTCTAGAATGAGTATTCTCCATTTTTCTGTGACTTTGTTGGCTCTTCCTCCCTTTCTCCAACCCACTATTCCTCATGTTTTTTCTTTCTCTCTTCCTTCCGCCTTCTTTTCTTCTTTCCTTTCTTCTTTCTTTCTTTTGCTTCTTCACTCCCCTTGAATCCCCCTCTCTCCTTTCCTCCTTTTTATCCCTTATACTCTTCTTTTTTTTCTCTCTTCTCCCCCCTTTTCTCTGTCATTGCTTCATTTCTCCCTTTCTCTCTCCATTTATCCCTATCTTCTTTCATGTCACAAACAGTCTCTGACATGTGCTGTCTACCTTGTAGTCTGGAGGTGCAAGATTACAGAGGATGAGACCTGGATCTCCCTTCGGTTGCCCCCAGCGTATTGTGGAAGACAGACAGTGAAGTGATGGTTATAGCATGGTAGCACAAATAACTCTGAGGGGCAGCTCAATGAGTTATGCATAACTGGCGAAGTCTACCTAAAAGAGGAAATGTCTGAACTAAGGACTGGAAGGATAGGTAAGCAAAGAAGGAAAAAAAAACGTCGAGAGTGCCCAAGCACAGGGAATGCTGTGTGCAGAGATCCAGGTATGGGACCACTGTATTTCTGTGGCTTTGTATATAATTCAGCATGATAGGAAAGAGAATATAAGGTCTGGGTCTCAAAGGATTTGTGTATCACATAAACTATACGTAGTATACCATAGACAAGAGTCTTTCACTGTGAGCACACATATATATGTAATTGAAAAAGATAACCATTCTGGCTGCTTGTGGAGAATGTTGGGCAGGAGTGAAATGAAGTATCAGGAGACCAATAGGGAGAGTTTTGCCATAGAACGGGAGGGAAGCAACTGTGTGGTCTGAGCTAGGATGACAGCATTAGGAGACATGTGAAGATACAGGAAACTCTAAAGAATTCTAATTGATATGATTGGTAATTGATTGCCTGTAGAGGAAGAAAGGCTGACAAAGAGGGAGAAGTCAGGTTGAAATTCTTTACTGTTTTGGGGCAATTGGAGGACTGGTAGAGTCACTCACGTAGAGCTTAAATGGAGGAAAATTAAGCTTTATACAGAAGTCATCAAGCAGCAGTATCACTAAACCATCTACTATTTTATCTTGCTTAGAGTCTTACACGCACCTCAAGATGGGACAGTAATGTAAAGCTTTATAGTGGGGAGGCTTACAGATTGGACTTGAAGTTAGAGGGACCTGAGATTAAATCCCACCTTGCCAGGTAGTAGCTGTGTGACTTTTGATAGGTGTCTAAGCTGCTATAAACCACATTTTCTCTTCTGCACAGGAAAACTAAAGTATGAATATTGTCAGTGTCATGAGGATTAAATGAGCTTGTGTACCTGAAGCATGTACCACAGTACCGGGCAAATACAAATCAGTCAATAAATGTTAGATACATTACTGTGTATTTGCAGTTTATTGTTTTGTTTTTGTTCTAGAGGAGGAGAT
>VMDR010028176.1:0-13260 GCA_007922815.1 Macrotus californicus
AAAAATTTCTCATGTTTGGAAATCAAAAGTTTAAAAATCAGCAATATTTTTCAACAAAAAGTTATAAAAGCCCAGTTATCTTCTCTTTACTATGTCCCATAATCAATTTCTGCTTATCAGATCATCTGCAAGCACCTCTATAATCCAGTTATTTCACAGAGCTCCAGCAATCTTCACTCAGTTCAAAAAGTCCATGATTCAAAAGTCCATCCTCAGAAATATACAACCTGAAATAAATCAGAGTTCTCTCCATGAACCACTCTAGAGACATAACATACTGTTGTATGCATCAGAGTAAAACAGTGACTGTTTATAAATGACAAAATTTAAAATGACATGGTGTTAAGGGTTTGAGAATAAAGTAATTGACAAAGGAATTTGCTTTCCTGTAACAACATTTTAAGGTAACAACTACAATTAAGCATGAAAGTATATCACCCTGGCTGGTGTAGCTCAGTGGATTGAGCGTGGGCTGCGAACCAAAGGGTCACAGGTTCAATTCCCAGTCAGGGCACATGCCTGGGTTGCAGGCCAAGTCTCCAGTGGGGGGCATGCGACAGGTAACCACACAGTGATATTTCCCTCCCTTTCTTTCTCCCTCCCTTCCCCCTCTCTCAAAATAAAATAAATAAAATCTTTTAAAAAAATCTGTTCAGAAAATTTAAAATTAAAAAAAAATATATAAGAACTTTGCAGAACCTTGGAGATTTTATATGATCTCTGGAACTTTAATAATAACAGTATGTATATATAAATAGAACATACTTATTATTTCTTTATTTGGCAAAGTTTCCCATGTACTTTAAGCATATTAAATAGGCATAATTAGTACAAAAACTTCCCTTTTATAAGAGGGAGAACAGGTCCTTGAGGTATTCCAGGAGCCCATTGGAATAACCCGAAGTCATATTAAAAGTCTCAGTTAAAAAGTCTCAAAATTTGAGCTTTGGGAAGGTTGTCAAACAAACTTAACCAAAAAAGTATAACATAAACTTTTTGTAAAACAAGACTTTTTTATGGCATGAAAAGACATTAATTAAACTTAAAACCGGTTTTAGTATCAAATCATTTGCCCAGGCCACAGGATCCTGTTTAATTTATATGTATGTACTTTCTTTAGGCCAATAAAATATTTCACCCTAGTTATGGTATCCTGGGGCAGAAAATATACCATGTGTAATACACAGATGAACACATGTCACATAAAAAGCATACACATGAAGACTGAACACATAAAGGATATATACATAAACTGAATTACCATTTTTTGTAGAGAAAGCACAAGCTTTTCTCATTTGCTTGTTCCTTCTACACAATCCCTCTGCAACTTTCCTAGTCCCTTTTAGTATGCCCTTTTAACTAATCCAGAAGTTAGAACAATTTACTTTTTTTTAAAGATTTTATTTATTTATTTTTAGAAAAAGGGGAAGGGAGGGAGAAAGAAAGGGAGAGAAACATCAATGTGTGGTTGCCTTTCGCGCGCCCCCAACTGGGGACCTGGCCTGCAACCTAGGCAGGTGCCCTGACTGGGAATTGAGCTGGCAACCCTTTGGTTTGCAGACTGGCACTCAATCTGCTGAGCCACACCAGCCAGGGCATAACAATGTACTTTTAATTCTATTTCCTTCACATTACTAAAACCATATATTTTTCCCAACATAATTAGAATTTTCAACTTGTAGTGACAATTAAAACTAAGTAATTAGCAGAGTTCCGGCAAAGATGGAGGTGTAGGTAGAAACGCTTTGCTTCTTCCCACAACAAAAAGAAGGATAACAACCAATCTAAAAACAATAAACAACTAGAAGTGCCAGGAAATCAAACTGCATGAAGCTCTGACAACCAAGGAGTTAAAGAAACAGTCACCCAGACCAGTAGGAGATGGGCAGCCAAGCGGAGAGGATGTGTGGCAAGGCTTCAGACCGTGCAGGCCAAGTGGGGCTGGCTGAATGGGAAACTTAAGGCTCAAAGCTAGCTGTAAACTACTGCAGGGGTTGCCACGGTGGGAAACACCCCCAGTCTCACACGAGAGAGTTCATTGGAAAGTGGGGCTAGAGCAGAACAAGCAAGCCATATTGTTCCTTCTCTGACCCCTCTGCCACAGACAGCACCAAACATAGCAAAGTGGGTTGCCTCACCAAGGTGAACACCTAAGGTCCCGTCCCCTTACAACATAACAGGTGCACTGAGACAAAGAACTATGGCACAAATGAAAGAACAGATCAAAACTCCAGAAAAAGCTAATCGACAAGAAGATAGCCAACCTCTCTGATGCAGAGTTCAAAACCTTGGTAATCAGAATGCTCACAGAACTGATTGAGCTCAGTCGCAAAATGAAAGAACAACTGAAGGCTACCAAAAGTGAAGTAAAGGAAAATATATAGGGAACCAAGAGTGAAGGGAAGGAAACCAGTACTCAAATCAATGATTTGGAACAAAAGGAAGAAATAAACATCAAACCAGAACAGAATGAAGAAGCAAGAATTTAAAAAAATGAGAGGCTTAGAAAACTCTGGGACAACTTTAAACCCTGTAACATCAGAATCATAGGCATGCCAGGAGGAGAGGAACAAGAGCAAGAAGATGAAAACTTATTTGAACAAATAATGAAGGAAAACTTCCCCAATCTGGCCAAGGAACTAGACTTCCAGGAAGCTCAGAGACTCCCAAAGAAATTGGACCCAAAGAGGAACACACCCAGACATATATAATTACATTACCCGAGATTAAAGATAAGGAGAGAATCTTAAAAGCAGCAAGAAGAAAGGAGACAGTTACCCACAAAGGAGTGCCCATAAGACTATAAGCTGATTTCTCAAAAGAAACTGTGCAGGCAAGAAGTGGCTGGAAAGAAGTATTCCAAGTCATGAAAATCAAGGAACTACATCCAAGAATACTCTATCCAGCAAAGCTATCATTTAGAATGGAAGGGCAGATAAAGTGCTTCTCAGATAAGGTCAAGTTCAAGGAGTTCATCATCACCAAGCCCTTATTATATGAAATGTTAAAGGGACTTATCTAAGAAAAAGAAGATCAAAACTATGAACAGTAAAATGACAACAAACTCACAACTATCAACAAGTGAACCTAAAAACAAAAACAAAAACAAACTAAGCAAACAACTAGAACAGGAACGGAATCACAGAAATGGAGATCATATGGAGGGTTACCAGCAGGGAAGGAGAGGGGGAAATGGGGGAAGAGGTACAGGGAATAAGTAGCATAAATGGTAGGTAGAAAATAGGAAGAGATTAAGAATAGTACAGGAAATGTAAAAGCCAAAGAACTTATATATATGACCCACGGACATGAATTAAAAGAGGAGATTGAATGTGGGTAGGAGGGGGTATGCAGGGCAGAGGGGTGATAAAGGGGGAAAGAATTGGAAAAACTGTAATAGCATAATCAATAAAATATACTTTAAAAAAGTAAGTAGCATCCATTCTTTAGAATGACAAATTTATGAATACATTTCATAATTTTCAGAAAGTATTTTTTCTACTGATAAATATACTTATGTTTTTAAAAAACTCTGGTGGTTATTGCATTCCTTTAGTGTGCTCAAAATTGAGCTGTTTCATCATCTGTGTCCTTGATAATTTTTACAGAGGCTGAAGGAGAGGCGGGAGAGGTAGCAGCCCTTGGCTTTGTTCCAGGACCACAGCTCCTTAGCCTCTAGGAGAACTTACAGTGTTTAAAAGACTCATTTTTGTCTTTTTCTTCCCGAGTTTTACTGCCTGAGAGAGGAGTGAGATCTTTTTCCCTCTTTAAATCATCAATTTAAAACCTTTCTCAGTATAATCCTTATGATGTAAAAACATGAAAGCTTGCACATTTAGAGACCTTACCCTATTTACTAGACCTTTAGCAAAACAATTCGAATTAGTCTGAAATATGACCTAAGCCGCTCCTTTTCAAAACAGAAAAAAAAACCCACCCGAAAACCTAAAGCAAAGGCAAAATTTCAAGGAGGGACTGGGACTAGCCTTAGGATCTCACCTCCTCATTTTCCTTTTCCTCCCTCATTTAAGCCCGCCCTCTAACCACCATGCTTTCCCCTTGCCGCCTCCTTCCTCCTTGGCAGCGTTCCTCTGACCCTCTGAAATTTCAACAAGGCTTGCGGGAGTGCTGAGGGTGTCCCCCCAATAGGCTTGCTACTTTTTACTTATTGAACTGGTAAACCACCCCAGGATTCCCCCTGCTATCTCCAGGATTCTCCCTACTGTTCTTGGGATTCCCCCCACCTCCCCCCAAACTTCCCATCCAGCATGTTGTCACGTGCAGTCGACTTGACAGGGTTATTTTCCAGAATATCCTGCTGACCACAACAATTGTAATGCTAAAAACTGGAGAGCTGCACTGCAATTGTGTTCGTGATATTCAAACAAAACAACTATCTGGAGGACCAGCAGATGTGAGCAGGCTGTGCTCACATTACAGGGAGTGCACCAATGGCAGCAGTCCAAGAGAAACCGCACCATCATGTTAATTGTTGGGTTAGGGTGGGAGCCATGGCAGCATGTGAAAATGCTACTGGGTTGTGATAAACACAGGGGCCTTGAGAAGGCTGGGGTTCCAGAGACAAACTGTTTTTCTCACTTCCAGCCACCTGTTCTCTGAGGTTGTGGAGGGGCTGTGTCCTGACTTACGGCACAGAAACAATGATCAGTTGTCTGTTGCACGTGTCTCGACGGGGGATTGAACTGATAACCCAGGTATGTGCTCTGATCAGGAATCGAACCGGCAACCTTTCAGTTTGTAGGACGACACCCAACCAACTGAGCGACACCAGTCAGGGCTGTGAGAATTCTTTTGATAGTTATTTAAATCTAGTTATTTCCTCCCACCTCCCTTCTGGAGCTAACAAAGAAATATGTCTGTGCCGACCTATTTCCTGTACTACCTGGGCAGCAAACTCCTCTTTATTCCCTTCCTGAAAATGCAAGGAATACACTGGCATGAAGAGAGAGACCTTATGCCTTTTAAAAATTATTACTATAAATGAAATTCAATAAATGCAGTGTGGTATTCTGGATTGGTTCTTGGTACATAAAAAAAGATATTAGTGAAAAAACTCGAATTAGTAAATTCTAAATAAATGTATAAGTTATTAAACAGTCATTGAGTTATTTAGCCAATATTATCATCTTAGGGTTTTCTGCCTCTTTTTTTTCAAACTACAGGAGAATGTTAATTTAGAAAAGCCACAGAGTAGAAGTTACCCAAAGAAGAAATGGACTCAGGAAACAAGTTACAGAGTCCAGAGAAGAGTCCTTGGAGCTTGGGAGAAGGAGGCAAGGAAAGTGGGACTGGGGGAAGGAGGTGGGGAAAGGCGGGAGGTGGGTATGGTCCATAGTGAGAGCTGCACTGGATCCTCTGTCTTGACGATATTTATATGGAGGTCTCAGGAGGATCCCTATAGAATATCCATCAACTTTTCAGGTGTGTTCTTTTAGGGTTGTTGTTTCTACTGATTGGTTGGCACCAGGACAGCCATTCCTGATTTCAGCCATGGCATCGCTGGTCTGGATTTGCTAATTTTCTGGGTCTGGAGCTTGGCAGATTATGCTCCTGTCAGTGTGCACATTAGAACACTGCAGCGCATGCCAGCTGAGGGGATCTGCTTAACTTCTTAGTTTTGATAATACACTATGACTACGTGAGATATCTGAGTAATTGGTATATACAGGTATTGTCTGCATTATATGTGCGACTCTTCTGTAAATCTGAGAGGAATCATTGGTGTAAAAAATTTAGGACATACATAATATTATAAAGAAACAAAAATTAAACACATAAAAAGAAATGGAACATTTGCATTTTGCATATCTGTTTCACATGTAAATACCCAGTCCAGCATCTGACTAGTAATATACAAGGTCTATCCAAAAAATCCCAGCCATTATTAATATAACAAGAATGGTTTGCATGACATCGACTTAACCTGGCAGCCAAGGAGAGTGGACTGGAATGAGCATGTGTGAACAATGACAACTTCACTGTACTAGTCAGTGGGGGTGGTAGACACCATTGAGTGAGAATGTGTGCTGTGTGGCTGTCACATTCAAAATGACTGAGTGAGTAGAGCAATGAATCTGCATCAAATTTTGCATTAAGCTTGAACATTCCTTCATGGAAACTATTCAGATGATTCAGAAGGCCGCAGCTATGGGCAACTGGTGGTTGGCAGCTTCATCACAACAACGTGCCATTTAGCAAGAGGTACAGGGGCTGGGGGCCCACTGAGGCTGGTTGTTGCTTGTTTGAGAAGATTTAGGAAGTTATGAAGCATGAACCAAGTCTAGCCATTCATATGGAAAAGCAGTTTGGGTGGGCCTGTAAGTTGGGTGGAACAGAGGCTCTCGGGATCTCCAGGGCGGGGCAGACGGTGTGAGCCAGGTTGATGGAGACTCAGATACGGCATCCACCTGCTAGCTCTGTGTTCGGTGGGTGGAGGGCTCAGAAGAGGGACAATGGCCTCTGTCTACCCTTCTGTCTGGGAGAAAGTTGTCCCCGAGCTCTCACCTTGTTGCCAGACATGTCAGTTCCTCCCTGTATGCCACTGGTGCCTTTCAAGTTGCTTGTGATGGTGCTTAGAGGGAGTGAGTCTGAGTAAGTCCGTGTAGGTTCTTTAAGAGGAACTGCTTGGGACTCCAGAAGTTTTTTCCACTGACTCAGTCCCTGCTGGTTTTTGCAACCAGAAGATATGGGGAGTTATCTTCCTGGCACTGGAACCCTGGGCTGGGGGTCCTGGTGTGGGACTGGGACTCCTCTCTCCTGAGATACCCCTCCCAAATTTTTATCCACCACATGTGGGTACCTGTTGGACCAGCCCATTTCATGTCTCTGCCCTTCCTACCAGTCTGGATGGATTTTTTTTTTTAAATTCTGTAATTGTCAGATTTCCATTCAGCTTGATTTCTGATGGTTTTGAGTGATGATTGTTCTGTAGTTTAGTTGTAATTTTGACGTGGTTGTGTGAGAATGCAAGCCGTGTTCACCTATGCTGCCATCTTGACCTGAAGTCCTCTCATAATCCAAGTGTGAAGTCTTTATAATTTATGACATGATAATTCAGACACTGCCCATATGAAGATCAATACAATTTTTTGAGTTTCACAACAGAAAAGGCAAAAAAGAGTCATAATGAAATATGTTGTTCTCACTATTGGACTATAAAATATATTTTTTGAAGGGAGGTGCATACCAGTGTTAGAGGAAGAACATGGACAATACATAGTCTAACATTAGAACAGAAGAAAGGAAAGATAGAAGGAAGCAGAACAACCAGTGCTTCAGAGGGCGCCATCAGCCTTCCACTCACTGCGAAGGCGAGGAGTATGGATTCCCTTTCTCACACCCTCTCTGCCTCATCCTCCTTCCTTGCTTCCTCCTCTTACCTACTTTGGACCTCAAGGTCTCCCAGCAGTCTGCTCCAGTGGGTCCCAAAGTGTGGCGCCTGGGCCAGTCACTCTTACTAGAAATGTAAATTCTTGGGCCACACCCTAGACCTACTGTTTCAGAAACTAGGAGTGGGACCCTTCAATCTGTGTTCTAACAAGCTAGGTGACACTATTGCAAATGGAAGTTTGCAAATCACTGCCCTAACTCTTGTGGTTCCATCAGCATCCACCTGATAAAGTTCCAGCTCTGGATGCACCCTGTTATCTGCCTTGGTGTTACCTGTAGCTGGACAACTGAGCACTTCCAGAGAAAAGTACTCAGCTGACTATTCATTGGTGTCATTGTAAACTCAGCACCTTCAGTTAGGTACTGCCCAGCACTCTTGTCTTTCTCCAGTCACTTACTCCCACACTCTTAGGGTTGCCTGAATTAGCAGAGAAACAAAAAAAAAAACAAGATGCCTAGTCAAATGTGAATTTCAGATAAATTTACACTAGAAAATTATTTGTTGTTTTTCTGAAATTCACATTTTACTGAGGATTCCCTATTTTTATTTGCTAAATCTGGCAATCCTAAGTAGGAGATATAGTCAGCAGTGGGCAGTTGGAAAGAGAGGGTGGATGTAAACTGGGAGAGAGCAGACACAAGCTGGAGCCCACAAGGATGGAGTGAAACTGTCAGTCCTTGTTGCCTCTGACTTTGATGGTACGGGACCCTTCATCACAGAGCTACACTTGTTAGTTTTGATCAATATAAACACACACACCCGGCCCAGAAAGCCAGCGATTCTTTAGGAGGACCCAGGGAAGATGGAGCAGTTGCAGGCCTGGCTGCTGCCTCGCACCAGCAAGGGGAGCCAGTGAATAAATGATAATGCGTGTGAGCTACAAAGTGGCCGCTACTTCACTCCCGCCCGCAATCCCCCACAAGAATGTCTCTACGGACCATGCTAACTGGAAACACACAAGGAAGGGACTTCGGGAAAAGTGGTTCAACCTAGCCAAGATGACACATCACAACCCACCACACCCATTCTCCATCTTAAAGAGAGGCTTGACTCCTGGCCTGGTGGCTTATTTGGTTAGAGCATCGTCCTGATACACCGAAGTTTTGGGTTCGATCCTGGGTCAGGGCACCTACAAGAAGCAGCCAATGAATGCATCAATAAGTAGAACAACAAATCAGCGTCTCTCCTTTCCTCTCTCTCTCAAATCAATAAATTAAATAAATAAAATTAAAATAAAAAGAGACTTGATTGAGTGCTACTCTTTGTTGAATGCTTGCTACTTAGGTACTTCTCATATATATATAAATATTCTTTATATACATTGTACTTATGTAATACACCCATTACAGATGCGATCTTGTTTAGTCCTTGTGACGACAACAAACGAGGTTGGCGTCACTAACACTATTTTATAGATGAAGAGACTAAAGTTGGAAAGGTAGAGAAGTTGTCCCTGGCCTGTGAGGCTCAGCTGGTTGGAGGGTTGTCCCATAGACCAAAAGGGTGCGGGTCTGATCCCCAGCCAGGGCGCACGTGGAAGGCAGCGGGTTGATGGTTCTCTCTCACATCGGTGCTTCTCTCTGTCAATGAAAAAAATGTCCTCGGGTGGGGATTTTTTCTTTTTAATTTAAAAAATAAAGAGAAAGGTGGCGAGATTTACCCACAAACACACAACAAGCAAAGGGCAGAGCTGTGATTTGAAGCCCGGTCTCCCTGTGCCACCCAGCCTCCCAAAAACTATCGACTGTATTATTTCATGAGCACTAAATCTGGCAGGGCAGGGGAGAGTAATGGGGAAAAATAGGAACAACTGTAACTGAACAACAATCAAAAAAATGTTTTTTAAAAGCACTACATCTGCACTCAGACTACAGACCCCCTGAAAAACCCTCACGCACTAGTGCTCAGTGATTCATACTTGACACCACTGGTTTGGGAACAAGTTCTTGAGGCGCTCCTCACACACCCTGAGAAATCATCCGAGTTGGAGTCCCAGCCCTTTCGCTTAGTAATTGGGTGGCCCTGGGGAATTTACTTAGTTTTTATCAGCCTTCCAATAAACAGATGGGACATCATCAAATTAAAAAGCTTCTGCATTGCTAACGAAAATAGCAGTAAAATAAAAAGAGAACCAACCATATGGGAAAATATATTTGCCAGTGATGCCTTGGGTGAGGGTTTGATCTCCAAAATATATAAAGAACTCACACGACTCCATTCTAGGAGGACAAACACCCCAATTAAAAAATGGGCAAAAGACTTGAACAGACACTTCTCCAAGGAGGACATACAGAGGGCCCAGAGACATATGAAAAGATGCTCAGCATCACTAGCCATCAGAGAGATGCAAATTAAAACCACCATGAGATACCACTTCACACGGGTCAGAATGGCCATCATAAACAAATCAACAGACAAGTGTTGGAGAGGATGTGGAGAAAAGGGAACCCTAGTGCACTGTTGGTGGGAATGCAGACTGGTGCAGCCACTGTGGAAAACAGTATGGAGTTTCCCCAGAAAACTAAAAATGGAACTGCCTTTTGACCCTGCAATTCTGCTCCTGGGATTATACCCTAAGAGCCCTGAAACACCAATCCAAAAGAACCTATGCACCCCAATGTTCATAGCAGCACAGTTTACAATAGCCAAATGCTGGAAGCAACCTAAGTGCCCATCAGTAAATGAGTGGATCAAAAAACTGTGGTACATTTACACAATGGAATTCTACGCAGCAGAGAGAAAGAAGGAGATCCTACCCTTTGCAACAGCATGGATGGAACTGGAGAGCATTATGCTAAGTGAAATAAGCCAGGTGGTGAGAGAGAAATACCATATGATCTCACCTATAAGTGGAACCTAATCAACAAAACAGACAAACAAGCAAAATAGAACCAGAGACATCAAAATAAAGAACGAACTGACAGTAACCAGAGGGGAACAGAGAGAGGGATAATGTGGGAGAATAGGGGGAGGGCCACCAAGAAACATGTATAAAGAACACATGGACAAAGCCAAAGGGGGTAGATTCGAGGGTGAGAGGTGGGGTTGGGTGGGGTGGGGGGCCGTGGTGGGATGAAAATGGAGACGACTGTACTTTAACGACAATAAAAAAATATAAAAAAAAAAACTTTTATCAGCCTTCCCTCATCATGGGGGCAGTAATTCCTACCTTTCAAAATGTAAAGATTAGGTGGTATTAACACCAGGAAAACCTATGGCACAGCCGGATCATCCTAGACACCCCACAAAGGAGAGTTTTTCCCCTTCCTCTATAGATTAGCTATTACAGTCTACATCTAGGCTAAAAACCCTTTAAACTATACAACTTTAGTGCTAACCTCTTATTCTTCTTCCAGGTATGTATTTCCTGTTTCTCACCAGGAAGTATAGCCAACTCTGAATCACTTTACATCTGAAAACGACCCCCAGTTTTTCAATACCATCACTGCCACCTTCAATACCATCTTTCTGGTCCTTGAGCTCACTTCCTTAAAGTCACTTCCATTTCTCTCTCCCTCTGCCTTACTCGGATATAATGTATGCTTCATAAATATTCTGTCCTGAGAAAACTTTTCAACTCCTAGTGCCAAATTATGCTGGAAAGTTGCCAAAAGGCCCCCAGCCCATGTGACTCAGTTAGATGGGCATTGTCTTTCAAACTGAAAGGTCACTGGTTCAAATCCCCATCAGGGCACATACCTGGGTTGTGGGTTTAGTCCCTGGTAAGGGGGCCTTCGGAAGGCGACCATTTGATATTTCTCTCCCTGTCTTTCTCCCTCCCCCTGTCTCTAGGTTAATAATAATAATAATAATAACAACAATAATAATAAATTTGTTTAAAATAAATAAATCAATAAAAAGAAAGAAAGTTTCCAAGAGAAGAGATTTTAAAAGTTCCCATCACAAGAAAAAAATCTGTAACTATATATGGTGTCAGGTGTTAACTACACTTTTGTGGTGATCATTTTGCAATATATACCGATATTGAATCATTATGTTATACATCTGAAACTAATATGACCTTATGTGTCAGTTATACCTCAATAATGAAAATCAAACAGAAACAAGGTATATTGGCAAACTTGAGTAAGTCAAAACAGAGTGATCAGGATGATGGGAACCTGGAAACTGGCATACTTGAATGTACATAAATATTGCATTGGCCAAAAAGTCTGTTTAATTTTTTCCTCAAAATAAAAGACACGTTTTTTCATTTTCACCAATAACTTTATTGATTTGGATGTTTTGAATATGTCAGCTATCTCCCACATGGTATAACATTGATTTTTCTCAATTAATGTCTCAGTTTGATCACTGTCAACTTTAACTGGTCAACCCAACTGTGGAGCATCGTCCAGCAAGAAATCTCCAACACAAAAGTTTGTAAACCACTTGTGATACGTTTGCTCAGTCATGGCACCTTCTCCGTACATTGCGCAAATCCTTTTTTTGCGTTTTGGTTGCATATTTACCTTTCTTGAAATAATAAAGCAAACTATGCCAAAAATGTTGCATATTTCCTTCCATCTTCAATATTAAACTGACTACACAAAAACTCACCAATTTCAATAAGTTTTTTTAAAATGCACACTGCTATGACAGCTGTCACAATACAGTCTAACAAAATTGTTTTGAATGAAGTTAAAGGACAACTAAGCACTACTAGAGCCATCTTACAGAAAAATCTAAAACTTTTTGGCCAACCCAATATACATGTATATATTGCAAGGTAATAGGGAATTTCTCCTTTAGAACAAACTTAAGGGTTGACATTGGGAAGAGAAAGTCCTTTCTCTGTGGTCTTCAAAGTGCAGACCTGATCTGTAGTAATTGTATTTCTGCTCAATATAAGGGCATTTTGAGAATTTGAGCCTCTGCCGATAAGGTGGGGTGTAGCCATTGAGGTTCTGTATCTCACCAGCTTTCATTCTCAACCCTGCATGGAGGACTTTAGCAAAAAGATGTTTACTTTCTCATATAAGAATCTTCTTTTTGCCCTGGCTGGTGTAGCTTTGTGGATTGAGTGCAGGACTGCAAATCAAAGGGTCGCCGGTTCGACTCCCGGTCAGGACCCATGCCTGGGTTGCAGGCCAGGTCCTCAGTGGGGGCCACGTGAGAGGCAGCCACACATTGATGTTTCTCCCCCTCTCTTTCTCCCTCCATTCCCTTCTCTAAAAATGAATAAATCTTTAAAAATAATCTTCTTTTCTTTCTTTCTCCTTTTTCCTTTTTCCATGTCCCCCCATTCACCATGCAGAACGGGCAAAGGGCTTGGGCTAAGGTGTATGTGGGGTGGATTTACTCTGCCTCCTCTTTCTGTACAGGCAGTGTTAGAAAACAGCCTGTGGGAGTCCCTGATGTAAGAATCTGAAGGAAGCTACTTGCTAAGCTTCAAGCACATGCATACAACACCTCTGCTGAATAACCCTAGACCCGGTCGGTGCAAGCACGTGCATGCCACTGTTGACCTTAAACAGACAGGTATTTCTCCAGAAAAATGGGTTTATTCAGAACAAAGAATTGCAATTTGCAGCATTCAGTCTGTTAACAAACCATGTTCAAGTCCCAGGAAACAAAGGGGAAGAAACTCGTTTATAGAAAAGAAGAATAAGTCATTAATATTATTGTAAACAGAGTCCTTCCTGTTGGACTTCGTGATTGGTGTAGAGGGAGAGAGCTCCCCCTTCTGGCCTCCCAACTGTATTTTAAATGAGGTTTCTGTTCGTGTCTCCACTATCTGTTTTGGATCTGTTTGAAATCTGGCTTTTGGAACCAGGGACATGAAATCGGAAGGCTAGTGGTAACAAAGAGTTTATAATTCTTCTCTGAGCCAACCAGAGACCTGACCT
>VMDR010028177.1:0-13267 GCA_007922815.1 Macrotus californicus
AACCAGAAAAAGCGTTCTTATTTTCTTCATATTTCTCAAGAGATGCTCATCGTTTTTATCTATACAAATTGCACATATTTTGAATTGGATTAGTTCTTGGTAACTAATGATTATTTAAAATGGTGATATCTTTTCCCCCCTTGTATCTTCACATTGATGATTGCTGGTATACTTTTGCATATTTATCCTTACGCTTAGTTGGGAATGGTTAGATACCTTACCCAAGTTGTACAATGGAGTGAAAAAATGAGATTTGCACCCATGACTTTTTACTTCAGCTACAGCACTCTTGCATTCTGTCACGTTCCCACATTGGCAAAGACCTAAAAAAACTGGTGGGAAATAGTATACCAAGCGCTATGTCAAGTGCTGTCATGGAGAAACAATATTGTGCCAATCAGTCTTTGTATTTAAGACACATTTTTTGAAAAGCAAAATCCAAGTGGAAGACACAGGCAATTAATTAAAAAACAGTGAAAAAGATCAGCACAATTGTTTTGCCATAGTGATTGCTCCGCGGGCCTCTGTGGACTGAATGACTGAATGCGAGATGAGCTTTTCCTACGTTGCCTATTTTTGCTGTTGCCCACTTGGCCCCCTTCTGGCTGCGGAACTTTTTTAACTGCTCAGGCTTATTTTTGTTTTGGCTTCTAGGCTCCTGTGGCTGTGTTTTCACCAACATTAAATAAACAGTCTGTATCTTCCAGCTGGATGCCCTGCTGCTGCAGAAATGTTTGTTGTTTTATTGCAACAAGTCCTAATGAAAGTTGGTCCAATTACATAAACTTATTAAATATTATATGAATAACGTTGCCACCACCGCTGATGTATGTTGTGATGCATGCCTGACTCGACTGACAATAAATATCCATTCCCCCAGACAGATAAGCTTTTGCAGATGGCTACTTCTGTTCCTCAGCTGGCTGCTGTTCCCTCAGAAGGCTGACTTGGCTCCGCAGCCTCAGAAACTACAATATAATGAGGATGCTGATGAAGAGCAAGCCCAGAGCTGGGCAGGAAGGGAACATCTATCACAGGGTAAACTTTTCCCAGGTACAGTTAGTAAATTGAAGCGTCATGCTCAAGATCACCTGGTAATAAGTGGTAGAAGCTGACTCTAAACCCTGTCTTTCTGTCTACAAAGCCCATTTTCCTTGCCCTATGCCTCACTTGATTAGTACATTGGCTGGGGCTATAAAAGTTGAGTTGGCCTTTCTGGTAGAGGAAAGAAAGGAGATTCTCCTTTTTCTACTTCAACTCATACAGCTAATTTAGAACTTGGTTCAAAAATGAAGAAATAGTATGAAATGTAAAAACGCAATAATAACTATGTTGGGGCCCCTGGAAAAGTCACTGAATGAAAAAGAGACAGAATCAATCTGCTACATACAATAAATAGCACATGGAATGAGTTTCTTTATTAAAGAATAAAAGCATTTCATAGTCATAGTTTTGTATAATCTAAAATATGTGAGGGAGGTTATCTTTACACAACATTACACACTTTGATATTTCTACTCACTATGCCATTTTGACCTTCTGATGGAGCATTTACTGTGTATAGTCTCCCTCTGAGGGCTTTCTTCCAGATCAAAAAACGAGTAGCATGGACTATTTTGGTATGTGCATTGCTCCTTCTCTGAGGCGGAAATGTTTGCTTTTCTGCAGTAAGGTCACTAGGAGACTAGCTCTGCACATAGAATTTCAAATATAGCTTTTGTACTCCATTTCTTGGTTAATTTACATATTGTTGCTGTATCACCTGTTAGCCTTGCAGACAACATACATTCAAGTACAGCAGGAAGTTTACTGTTGCCTAGTGACATGGGCTGAGGTTTACAGTAGATGGAAAACTACTTCCAGGGGAAAAGGGTGCTTCATAAGATTCTTGTCCCCTCTTTCTTTCACTTAAATAGATTTTGAAAACATCAAGAGTCTTTGCTTGACTTCACTTGATTCTTTGTTTTGTATCATCTTTCATGATAATGTTGTTCATCCCCTTCCCTTCCGTTCTACTTTTTTTGAAAGCTCATTTTGTAATATCTTGTCATGCTTTTTTGTTGTTAAATTGTTTGTTTAATTGTTCACCTCCCCCATGAGACCATAAGCTCTCTCTGTCTTGTTCAAAACTGTACATTCAGCACATAACCAAGAAGCATTTGAGAACTCATGAGCTACTTGTGGAATGAATGAGTGAGTGTTAATTGAGTGGTTGGCTTCAATGATTTACAGATCACTAACACTTTCCCCTGAGTAGTCAGTCAGATCATTATGTTATGAGCACATGGTATCTCATTCTCGCAATACAATAACCTGAACATGTAAATTTATTTTGCAAAGAGTACACAAAAAGACTAAGATAAACTGAGAAACTGGGCAGAGAAAGAGCTCCCACATATGCAAATGGAGTTGTCATGTTTTTCCCCCCTATTGCAAAGAGATTGAATCTTCTCCAGCTTCAACTTCCCCGTGCAGCTGTTTACCCATGGGGACTCTGCAAGCTTCCAAACCTAGGCAGTAGGGAAGCCTGCTGAGAGATTGTTGCCCACAGGGAAACTGAGGGGTAGTGCTGACTCTGGCTGCCAGTACCACTAGAATTTATTTCGAGTTTAGCCTTATGATGCAGACACTGCCTACATCTTCTGAAAGACACACGTTTAAGAGAAGGAGGCCGATCTAGAGGATAAGCCTATTATTTTTTTCTTTTGAATTGGAAGAAGATGGGTCATACCAAAGGCCATGTAGATTCCTAGATGTTCATCTTTATCAGATTTTCATTTAGTTTTATTTCCGCATATTTTCTTCATTATTTCAAGGGTGTTTTTTTTTTGGTAGAAAAAGAAGGAATTCAGAATACCTGGAAAATTGTTACAATTTTTAAATTGTTACTCAGAAATAATAAGAACTGTCTACTTATGGTAAAAGATTGATATTGATGCATTAGGCTAATTCAAGTCATTTATTTCTCAAAGACATTATAATATAAGACCATTTCATTCAATTTAACAGATATTTTATTGACCACTTTTTTATGGATAATTAAATGTGAATATGTGATTCATATAAACATAATAAATATTTAAATAAAACTGAAAATGAGACTGATTGTTCAAGCCATACACGTAGAAACTTAACGTAACAAAATTGTAGGCAATACTTCTAAACAAAAGTCCAAGTCAAAACTGAGAACATTTTATGATAATCCTCTTTTTTTTTAAACTTAAATTTTTCTCTGATCAGCTTGTGATTGTTAGTTTTCTTCCAAGGTCTGCAGGCTGAGTCCATGAATTGCCAACCCTATGGATCTGAGACCTGAGACACTTGGAAACTAAGTAGGATGTTAAAATTTCAAATAGGGTTTAGATCATCCATTTCCTTAGGCGAATGACTATTCTGTTGCCAACTCCACTGATGATTTTTTGCTTCTAGAAAAATTTGAAAAACAAGTGCTCAGAATTCTTTTTTTAGTCAACTTACAACACCAACACTAGTTTGCTGGGTATATTACAGGGTAGGGCAAAAGTAGCTTTACAGTTGTGAGTACATGAAACTCAGAATTTATTTTTGCATTATTATTTATTAATTACTGTATTCTCCACATGAATAACTATAAACCTACTTTTACCCCACCCTCTGTAATAGTAGCTTCCTAAAAATTTCTTAGCAGACTGAAATGATAAAATAATAAGAAATTTTGCCTTTCTTCACTTAAGAGATGGAAACAGAAGAACAAACATTTACTATTCAGAGAAAGTGGTGGAAAGCTATAAAGAGTAAAATTTCAGTTTGTTAATAGCACGTGGCGTTCACAATTTCCAGTTAGTTGATACAGTTGAGGGATTGCATGATCCAAAGTCTAAAATCTGGAAAATAGTAACTGTGCAGATGCATGTTGGTATTGTGAAGCCTGGGGCACATAGGTTGAGGTGTTCCAAACAGCCTCTGAATATGAAGTCAACTCAATTGATTGGCTTGCTCTTTGAGACAGTCTTATTCTACTACTTTGCCTGCCACTGCTGGGTTCACCTAGGTCTGATCAAACAGGAACGTAAGCTCTTGATACTTGCATGTACACAACGAAGCCAGCTTAGGTAGAGTGCTTAGGAACACAGTGGATAGTGGCTGAACTGAGAACAACTTTGGATAAAGAGAATAGTTGTAGAAAAAGTTGAACGAGCAAAGCTAGCTTAGTTATTCAGAAACTGAGGGAGCTGCAATTGTGGTTTGAAGTCCACTGCTTTTTTGTTAGGACCCATTAGTTGGAGCAACCTGAGGTTGGACTGAATGAAATACCATTGCGAAAGGCACCTGGCAGCATGTAAGCCTAAGGGCCTAGCAAGTGAGCTTCCAAGAGGGCAGGGGGTGCTGCTAGAGGTTCTGGGGATGAGGCTGAATTGCCTTATTTAAAACTTTTTGACTCAGACAAACAGTCTTAGTCTGCATTTTAGACTCTGGAGATGCTTCAGAGCCAATCTTGGTTCTAAGCGTATGGAATATGCTACTTGGACTAAACAAGTAACATTTTAGTTTGGCTTCTATTTTTCCTTTAAAACATTGACATGGCTATGTAGTTTATCATAGGCTAAAACTGAATTATTCTTTTCAAATAGCACCTTGAAAATATATCACATAAAATCAAAATAAAACCAGATGGTTTTAGCAAATGCATACTGATATCCACTTAATTTATTTTTTAATCATACACTTCTGCTCCACTTTAAGATCTGCTAGTTGTAGAGTTCTAAGCAGCACTAACCTCATGAGGCCCTTGTCTACCAGATCTGTTCCTAACCATCTTATCCAGGAAACTTCTGGAATGTAGACAAACGATGAGGTACAAATAGAGCTCTGTCTCTGCCTCTCTCCCTCTCTCAATCTCTCTTTCTTAACTTAGTTACTAACCAATAGATTCAGTGCTGGGTATAAGTAGTTATACAGGAAATATCAATTTTCTTAAACTTTTCTAAGAAATTATTTTAAATGTAGAAGTAGATGATGTATTTTCTTTTCACTAATCTAGTCCTATCCCTGGAAACCCATTCTCTTATTCATATGCTCAACAAGCATTGAACATGTACATGCAGCAAGCATGTGGTAGAAATGAGGTACAAACATGAAAAATCCTCTCTGTGTTCATGGAACCCAGACTCCAGTGGAAGAATGCCAATTCAGTGAGGTAAGGGCTGCGCCAGATGCAGGCACACAGTGCCTTATGAATACAGGGAGGAGCCATATGACTAAGCTGAGGGAGGGAGTGGATTAGAAAACAAAGGTCTTAATTAAGCTGAGTTCTTAAAAAATGAGGGAGCTTTAGTTAAGGTGGAGAATACTGGGCAGGGTATTTTAGGTCAATAGTAGAGCATCAGAAAAGAAATGGAGGCAGGTGGTATGAGGCAAGGTTGTTACGTACGGCTGAAGTGTTGGCAGAACATGGGGTAAGATGTTAGCCAGGAATGTAGGCTTTAACCCAAAGGCAAGGGGGCTGTAACCCAAACTAGTGGGCTTTGAAGCATTTTAAGCAGGTGAGTGAAGAAATATTTGCATTTTCAAAGGTCACTCAGGTAAGGTTGGGGGGTGTATGTTGGTTGGGATAGGAGGAAGCTCTTTCTTTAAGATCAGTCAGGAGATATGTAACAATTCAGCTGACCTAGGGAGAGATTTTGAGCCGAGGCACTAATAATGAGTTGCCCATAAAAGAATAAGTATGGGAGTGATTTAGGAGGATATTGTGGAGAGAGAATCTGAGAGGGAGTGGTGTCAAGAATTATTTCCAGGTTTCTGGCTTAGGTAACCAGTGTTGCCATTTACTGAGATAAGAGCATAGAAAAAAATCTTGAAGGGGTAAAATTATGAGGATGTTTAATTTGAAGGTCTTCGGAACATAACTGGAGAAGTCTAGGAAGCATCAGAAGAGTCAGGTGGAACTCCAAAGAGTCATGTGAGCTGGAGAGACCTCAGGGAGGGGACCTCAGTCAAGGAAAGCTGTTTACAGCCTGGGTGTGGTTGAGACCCAGAAAGGGAAGAGGAATATCCAGAGCAGTAACAGCACTGACATAGACATTAGGTTACCTCCTATGTGATAATTTACTACGAATGAAGCCCTGGTGGCTTGTGGGGACATGACGTCACAACAGTTTCCCCATTGTATTGTGTTAGTTGGATTGGGTTAGGTTTTCTTGCCTTGCCATGTGCACATTCTTCCACAAATCTGGTTATACTTGTGGTTTATGTCAGTGCTTCTGGCATCTGTTTCCCACTGGTTACTTGATTATTTTTCCTAGAGCCCCCACTCCACCTCCAGCGACCTGGTTTCCTGATTCCGTGGAGAGAGCAATGTTCTTTGAACTCCTGTTTTACGACACTGAAGCACTTGACCTCTCCAGGCAGCATCTACCCAAGCGCCCCAAGTGATTTGCTAGTTCTACAAGTTGAAGATACGGATGCAAAGGGATGTGAACTTCTCCTGTAAGACCCCTTTTGTAAGATTGACATAGGTGTGCTTGCTTTCTTAGATGAAAATGATCCCAGTGAGAGCACTCATTCATAAGACAAGCACCTTGATTACTTTTCTTGATTGTAATGGCACCCATGCAAAGTTCTCTATAAACTTGAATTGTTTTCTCTTGGGATCAAAGCTGGTCATCCCTGGGATGGGCAGCTGGGGATGGGGAGCTTCAGTCAGCACCAAAATAACCATCTCACAACGGTGTATGCTCAGCTTCACTCTGCTGTGCCCTGGCCCTCCGGAGTGTGCTGGATGGTTCTCCTCCATCCTTGACTGTTTTATCGCTCCCAGGGGGCAGAGAAGCTGTTTCTACTGTTGTCCTTTTATTCTAATAGCAATCCAAGTCAATTCAGCATAACTGGTAGAGCATTTACTGTGTATGAAACATGGTGCCAACAGCAAGTGGTAAGATCCAAAAAGAGTTGCTCTCTCTGTTTTGAGAGGCTATAATGTTGTGGGGGATGCAGGTATTTACATAAACGATGAGAGGGTCAGCATTTTGAGTTTTTGCTTTCTTTCTTTTTCTTGATTTCATACCTGGGACCCATTCAGTTTTACCCAGTGGAGAAAACTAATTCATTTCACCCTTTCAGCCTAGGGGAGGTCTCCTCGGCTGCCCTTTCTCAAATAGCAGCCTCACACCCAGACACTCTGTCTTCTTTCTTGCTAAATTTATTTTTAGTATTTATTATCATTAAACAGTATATATTTTTGCTTATCTTTCTTATCTATTATCTGTCTGCACCTGTGCCATGAAGACAAGGAATTTTATTAGCTTTATTCATTGCTGCATCCATCCCCTGTGCCTCGGTAAATGTTTGTTGAACGAATGAATGAATAATTAAAAGTATGCACTCATTCTTTCAATAAACACCTCGCGTGTGCCATGTACTTGCAATGAAATGATGGACAGAATTTCCGTGATCCTGCCCTCATGTAGTTTACATTTGGCAGGAGAAATCGACATCAATTAAAAAGTCACATAAACATGAGATTGCAAGCCTTATTCCTGTACCCTGTCCTCATAAACCACATTGATAAGGTCGGTAAAATGGAATATTTCCTGGCAAACAGAGCTGTTTAAGATATAATGAAACACTATACTGCCCTCTTCCAGTCAGTCCAGTATTTCAAACATGGATTTGACAAAGAAAGGTAATATTCCATGTGTAAAAGGCATTTTCTCACCTGTTCAGAATATTTATCCAGTGGGATGTCGCCCAGATGTTAAGTGCTTAGCATGTGGGTGACTGCAGAAACATTCTGGATTGATGTGTTTTCAGAGGACTCTCCTATTTCAACACATAAATTTTAGGAACTTTTACTGCTATTGTAAGGGTATCAGATTTTGCAACATTACTTGTGGGCTATTCTAACCTATTGAGTTCTACTATCTTTTAAAAGAAAATTTAACAACCCAATCTGAATTTTCAGTTTCAAAACATACATGTTTTGTCCACTAAGTGCTTTGGATTGTTTTACCTTATCATTTTAAAGGTGAAAATAATTTCTTTGACTTAAGGTTGAATTTTTAGGGGCAGATGTAATAACATTAATTTTTGTGGGATGATTCATAAGGGATGTTAATCAGCAACTGTTCAAGTTCCTCTTCTATTCGCTTGCCTAGGAGTATGAATAATATTTGCCTGAAAGTTTCGTCCATGATTAACCTTGATCCTGTAATGCAGGTCGTTCTTGTTCAGTTCCTGTAATAGGCCATCTACGGAGTAATCATTGGTAAATAAAGTTGTCATATACACTGACAGTAATAACTAAACCATCACTGCCCACGGGCCCCTCCCCCAAATTTAGGATTGCAGAATTAACATAGCACATTTTTTAAAAAAAGATCTAAATACATACCAGCTGCAGTCTTTTAATGTCTCATATCATTTTGTTAGCACAATGCCTGCCTACGTGAGCAAAAACATGGGAAGTGCATCCTAATGCAGTTGACAAGATTTTTTATTTTCATGATTACTTCTCTGCCTTTTTTTATTTTGCCTGCAGGCAAAGGTTGGCATACATGTCAAGAGAATGTTCTCCAGCTGGGGCCTGCGGTACAGAGAATTGCATATACCAGAGGGCTCATGGGACTCGAGGCAGATTATTATGGTAATATTGGAGGCTGCTGTCCTCTCCCTCCCACAGCTGGGCCGCCTCTCATTGTAAGTATTGAAGCAATATGTTTTGCAAATTATACGTTGGGAACAACAGGGACCCAGTAAAGTGAGGAAAAAGAGAAACATTGCAAAATGTTGCCTTTAATATTATATTTTTCTTGTTCATCAAGCAAAATAAATTAAAGCTTTAATTTTTTTTAATTAAATGAGGATCATATATTGAAAAAAGAGCTATAAGAGTAAAAACTTAATATTGATTTTATTGAGAGTTTTAAGAAAATATCGTTACAGAGAAATTAGACAGTAGTCTGATTCAAGAGAATCATGGTAAGATTACATAATAGCCTTTATTATGGATTTCAAAAATCCTTTTGAGTCCAATGAAGCTGGGTTAGCAAAAACTGCACAAAAAATATCATTTTAATTAGTGCTAATGTGATCTCGTCATGGTCCAGCTGTTTCACGCAGGACGAAAATGCATGTTACTTTATTAGTAATGCATCTTAGAAAAAATGTCACTTCTGATTTCAAACATTCATTATAACGTACATTTTAATACAATAGTAGAGGGACATGATTGATTTGGGGAAATGAGGCATTGGTTACATTCAAGCAAAAGGACTTAAAAGCCTTCTTAATTGAGAAAGTAATGTTTTCCTTCTGCTTGGCCTTCCTTTCTGGATACATTAATAACAAAACAAAAGTCATATTTTTATTTCTATTGCAGATTTTGAAGACATATATAATAGAAAATTAAAGTATCAATAATTCACAAATTAGCATCTTTTCTGTTATAGAGCACAAAGTTTTCCCCCAAATTTAAAGTTGTAGGTTAATTTTAACACATGCTGTTTGCTAACAGCTTTGTGCTGTTTTAGTTTTCAATAATTAATTTAAATTTATTCATTAGCAAACACTTTCACGTCTTCCTTGATAGAGAATCTGCAACTCATTCTTTTGGGTTTAGTTTTCTTCATTTCAGCCAATCTAACTCAATTTCTTCACTGGGATATGAAACCCTGCTTCCTTAGAAAGAGAGCTACCTTCTGACTTAAAAACTTGAGAGTATGGCTTAAATCTTTCCCTTAACTTTAGTACAATTGAGGCCTCTCACAAAACACAATAATATTAAGCACAGTACATTTATTTGTCATACACGTTCTAGTCCTTTGCCACAAACTTATACAACAGCTCGCCATGTGCAATCCTGGGCCAGACTAATATATTTATCCACCTTATTTATTTGAGATCATGCCAGTATATTTTATCTTGCTATTGATAGAGGTGTCCACATACAATTTACTCCCCTCAGCTAGATATTCATTTAAGAGGAATTTACTAAATAAAAGGCTGGTAGGAAATGATCTTCAACATAAATGTCAGCCTCTATGATGTTTAGTGAATTATGGCTATCATTTGGAAGTGGGAGTAGCGGGGGGGGGGGGGGGGGGGGAAGCCAGCGATTCCCTATTGTTTTTCAGCATTGTTTCTCATTATCCCAATCACTGTCTCAGTGTTTAGTCAAAGAACACAAACACTCTACTTGATTGACGCTACCAGGGAACTTATTTGTCTGTTTCAATCCTCTGCTGCTTGATGCAGGACAATGCTGTTCTACCGGCTTTTTAATTCTTCTTGTCACTGGAACTCAAGCAAGTTTATTCCTTTGAAAGTCTGAGATACTGAACAAAAGCAACTTTTGATTTTATAAAATAGGCACTTTTCTCAAAGATTTCTTCCTGTGCTTTCTTGGTGTAGGAGAGCCTTTGTAGGCAAAACAATTTTATAATAAGCTCGTTTAACTGTTAGGCAACCGATCCTTTTGAAGGAGGCCAATGGTGCTTGCGTGTGCACATGCATGCACATTCACACACTCACGCACATTATTTTTCTACACATAGCATCATGCTATAGTGAGTGGTAGTCATTTGAGGTTTTCTTGTGATTTTCCTGGTGAGAGGATGTAGGCACAATGGAGCTGGAAAAAGAACTAGAGAGTTGCTTCCTTGTTTCCTGGATCTACTCGTTCTTGTATTGCAGATCCAGCGTGTGCTTCACAGTGATGAGTCGGTGAGATAACATTCCACATTAGACACACTCTCCTTACTTTTACTTTAAATGTTTAGTAATATGGAAGCATGCTTTGTAGGGCGGTTTTTCATGTATTGCAAATACAAGTGTCTGTCTGCTTGGCAGCACTGCTGGCTCATACTTGCTGGGAGCCAAGCTGAGGAAAGTGAAGACCAGCAGTGGCTGCAGGGTATTTTTCCCTCCTTCTCTCACTAACTAGAGATACATGTGGATAACACTGGGTCCGGACCCACGTTCAGATTTCATCATACAGAAGACAGGACTCCCATAATACCAAGCCACTATGCGGAGCTTAGATGGAGAAGAAGGTGGCTTTCAGTGCTAGCAAACGGGACTGGTGGCTTTCAGGAATGCGGCCATGGGGGGCAAGGTGTCTTGTTTTTCCATTATACCTGAGCAAACAACAGCAGAGAGGTTTCTGACTGAGTGAGGACCACTCAGGAATGAAGGGACAAAATTGACATTCAAGCCACTACATTGCAGCCACCTCCCGGGGCCCTAAGCTGGTTTCTCTCTGCTTCCAGTGGGTGCTCATGCCCCTTCCTCAACAGTCTGCTGCTACAGCTCTAGGGAATCAAGTCCTTTTACCAATCACATGAAGAATACCCAATTCGGAGGAAAACTAGGGATGCTAACTTGCACTGTACACTTGAATTCTTTCTTTTGACCTGCCTCCGCCTCATTAGCATAGCTATGTGAAGGCTGAGTGGGTGTGTGCCACAGATGTAGGAAAAACTTGATACCACATTAAAGATATTGAAACTTAACCTACATTTAGTTTATGAAGCTATGGAAAATCAGAAGGGCAATGTAAGAGCCACAAAAAGATATGTGCATGAGAGATGGTGTCAGTACTATTCATCCAACCCTTCCAAACCTCACCAAACTCTGCAATAAAGCATTAGTTGGCAATATTCCAGCATGGATAAAGATAGGGTTCCAGAGTCAGATGACCTGGGTGTACATCTGCCTTCTGTCACTCACAGCTGTGTGGCATCAGGCAAGTGGCTTTTACTTCCTGAGCCTTAGTTTACTGATCTATAAAATGAGAATAATGGCAGAGTCATCCCTATAGAGTGGTGAAGCTCAGACGAGATGATTCAAGAGCTTACAGGACAGTGCCTGACACATGCTAGCATGTTCCATAAATGTTATTCATATTAAAAAGAAAATTCAAGCTCAGTGTCTGAAAATAGTAGACCCTCAGAGATGTATGCTGAATCACATCTCTGTGGGTTGGATCATCTTTGTTTTCCAGCCTTCTTCAAGGTTGTTCTCTATCTCCATCTGTTTAAAGACTGACCAGGTGTTATTTATTTTACTAAGAAGAGATTCTTTTTTAGAACCTGAATAGATTCTGTCCTACTTGGAAATGCTGGGGATTTTTTGTTTTGTTTTGTTTTTTGAGATGACAGGATAGGTTGGGGGAAAGAAGAGAAGGAGGAGGTGGAGAATTCTTTCAGTCATCGTTCTGATAACTGGGCGTGGACTGTCCCATCTCACTGGTCTGCCTCACTTTCCCCTTCAGCCTCCTCTTCCCTGGGTATTCCCTTTCTGATTCAACGCACCCAGAACCTGGGGTTCACTGCGTTTTGTTTGTCACTCCTAAACTGTGCTTGCCCGGGATTTCAGCTCACCCCGATTCAGCTCTCCCCACCCTTCTCCCTCCAGACCAGGCACACTGTTTTATTCCTGGAGTGAGGGTGGGTGTCACTCTTTAACATGGAACCTGTCCAAGTTAAGGTGTAAGTAAAGTTGGCTCCAGCAATTAAATGAGCAGTTACTTAACAAGACCCAAGAATTTATGTGGGTGGAAATTAGGACCTTTGGAATAATATTTTTTTTTTCCTTTGAAAATTAGAAACTTGAGCAGAGCTGTGCAGTGGTTGGTTGTTCATCAGAAGCCACACAGGGAGCCTGTTCAAACCACGGAGACGCTGCCCACCCTGTTCTGCCAAACTCCCAACACCCTGTCCGCCCACGCCCTGCAGAGAGGGCACCGACCCTGAAATGATGGTGCGTGTGTGTGTCAGTCTGTATTTTTAACATAAATCTCTTCAATTCTTTTGTAAGTTATTGGGAAATAATCAAGTGATTTTTTTTCTTTAAAATCTCAGGATAAACTTAGCTTTGTGTACTTAGGCTTTTGTTGTATCAGGCTCCTTTGCAAAATTAGTAGCAGACTATCTTAGCACGTTAAAATTACATTTTGAGATTGGCGCTTCTAATATTTAGTATATTTGGATTGCTTTATTCTATGATTGGTGTTGTAAGAGGAAAAAAACCTACCTGTTTGTCCATATTCATGACAGTTCTGAGTACCGTCAACATGGGATTAAAGAAAAGATTTCTACCTTCTCCCAACCCCTGTTTATATATATGCTGTGAAAGTTTCCTTCAGTGACTTTTATCTTCTGATTCTTTATCAATTTTATTTCTCTATGTATTATGTGGTGCATTACTGCGATTATTGTTGTTTATCACTACAAAAGACAAGTATTGTACTTTCTTTTCCTAGATATTTTGTTGTGTGTATTTAGCATGAACA
>VMDR010028178.1:0-13263 GCA_007922815.1 Macrotus californicus
CACCCATTATCAAAGCATAAAATTCTTACTTTTGTTACTCCCATAACCAAAGTTGATCAAAGAGATAATCAACCTATGCCTTCTGAACACTATATGTAAATAACTTTTAATTAAAGTATCATTTAACTACTAATTCACTAAAAGTTCTGAACTCTGTGGTAATAGAGTATTTATACAAGTCTAACTGAATCACCATTCTAAAAATATTGAGTAGAATTTGCTAAGTGAAGAGAATTAGAAATGGATTTTTTCTTCAAACAGAATTCATATTGTATCAACTTACTGTTAGAATTATGTGTATTTAAACAGAAACACCTTTTATAGGTCATTATTAAGAATTTAGCTAATTATGCATTAATTTCTATTGGGTGTCTTTACTACATGCCTTGTGACAGCTTTTGTCCCAGACTATCTTTTCAAGGATGTTTATAAAGCAAACAGCTTAGAAGAATAAAGATAGTATCTCCCTCCAGGACAGAGGACAGATGTGTTTTCTGACCAGGATGATAAAGGGTAAATAAGTTTGCCAACAGCCCTTTCTAAGACTGATGATTTCCTAAACTCTGTGTTCCTCTGCTGTGACACAGACCTACTGTGTGTGAGTATTCACTTGGGCTTGCTCTGCATTGCCCTGTGGGAGTCTGGGGACAAGGGAAAACCATACAAGCATGAAGCACATGCTGCCTGCTGTGCCAAAAGGAAAAAGTCCTTTATGTCTGACGCAGGGGTTTCATGTCTTCTGCCAGTATGGATGAAACTGCAGTGGGCTAACTTACCACTTTAGAGGCAGGGTAAAACCCCAGAGCCTTTACTGCTCTTGAGAATTACATGTGATTGATTATTTGAGTAGGTATTTGCACAGGGTCACTAACTCCAAAAGAAGTTTTACACTTCCCTATAAAGCCAAGAACTCAGAGCTGCCACTTGTTCTTACACAATCAGGGCAAACTCACAACTACCACCTTCGTACATGAAATTCTTGGGATTGCCTGGCCACCTTATAGCTACTAAAATGAAGAAGGTGGACAGTTATGACCAACATTTATAGAATACTCCCCAATAATCATTTGATAGCGCCCTGGAGGTATAGAGAAACAGAATTTGTATTCTCTCTTCACAGAGGTTCAGTGACTCAAAGTGGCTCTACCCAGACCCAGATCTTTTAAATAAGGAAGCAGACACATAAACTCAGGGTTTTGAACCCCTTTCTCTGTACATTCCACTCTCAGTACTTCATGAAACCAGAAACCCAACAGATGGTTCAGTAAGTTGTGTAGTACAGAACATTTCTCTCACCAGCCCCTCAAAGGGAATGCCTGTGGGCTGCATAGTTCTGTATTCTCCTGAGCACAGACAGTGTCTTCACATCTCCCCACAGCAGGCAGGTGGCTGTGCCTGACACATGGTGAGGTCTGTCCTATATTTCTGAGGCAGAAATCGTCAGGTCCAAATAACAATCCAACAGGCACACCTGCACAGAAACTGAGGCTCTGTTGCCTAGCACCCACGCTGGTCCTCTCATTGGCTCCATCAGCCACTCTAACTGGCCCCATGAAAGCGGGAGAGCAGAGTGCTTAGGGAGCAGGATCTAGAGACAGATTGCCTGGGATTTTGAATCTTAGCTCAATTGCTTATTAGTTATATGATATTAGGCAACTTATTTAACCTCTCTATGCCTTAGTTTCACCATCTGTAAAATAGGAATAAATAATAGTACCCCATTACAGGATAGTCATAGAGATTACAAGAATCAAATAAATTACTCCAAAGAAGCCTGTATTCAATAAATGTTATCTCCTGGCTAGTGTAGCTCAGTGGATTGAGCGTGGGCTGTGAACCAAAAGGTCACCAGTTCGATGACTGGGGTCAGGGCACATGCCTGGGTTGCCAGCCAGGTCCTCAGTGGGGGCCAAGTGAGAGGCAACCACACATTGATGTTTCTCTCCCTCTCTTTCTCCCTCCCTTCCCCTCTCTCCAAAAATAAATAAATAAAATCTTAAAAAATAAAAATAAAAAAAATGTTATCTGTCACCACTATCAATCACCACTGTTACAGCTGCTTCAAGTCCCCTTTGGTCACACTGATCCACTTTGGATAGTAACCCAGTTTCTGATTGTCAGGCCTGGTTCTGAATTCAGGTAAACTTTTAAAGGGTCCCCAAACACAACCCCACAAAACAACAATTTAGTCTGGTCTTCTCTGCCACCGGAAACAGTATGTCAAGGAGAATGTGACAAGCTCCACACATATTTCTTGCTGAATGGATAAATGAATTGGGAACTTGTTACAACCGTTCAAGGCCTGACAGGTTATATGGTATTCGGATAGATGGAAAAATATTCACGGAGCCATTGGGAGGTCTAGCATGCCTTTATTCACGGGTGGGCAAGCCCCGCACACTACAAGCTGCTTGTCTCCCTGCTCTGTGTGGCACACACACCATGGCCCTTGCTCCCCAGCAGAGCCCCAGCAGGGAGCCCCTAGCCTCTCTTTAAATACTATAATAAAGAAAGCTGGCTAAAAGCCAGAACATTACACAACATAACATAATTCTGCACATGCAAGCCCACTTCATGTTATGGGAACAGTTTATCAGACCCAGTCTCAAGGCTGTGAGAACACTACTTATCAGGCCCCTCCAAGGACATGGGAACATTGTTTCCCTTAGTTACTCAGACTCCTGGGTGAGCAAGCCAGACTGCCTCCACTAACCCTACAGGAACTCTCTCTTTCACAATACATATTCTGGAAGAGAAATGATTATCTGAGCTGGACCATTCCTCCACTTCTTTTGTGAGTACGTCAATTTGTTTGGCAGAACAACGACACCTCCACACCTCTTCCCTCCCCCATGATGTCTGCATCCTACTCCCTGGAACCTGGGATTATGTTGCCCTACATGGCAAAAATGACTTTACAGACATGTTAACCTTAAGGACATTGAGATGGGAGATCTCCCTAAGTTATCCAAGTAAACTCAGTCTAAACACATGAGTCCTTAAAAGGTGAGAAAATTCTCCAGCTGTAGAGAATCAGAGATGGCAGCATTCAAAACCTCAGTCCATCACTGTTGGCTTTGAAGATGAAAAGGGGCCATTTGCATGGCCTCTAAAAGCTTCAAAAGGCAAGAAAATGGGTTTCCTCTGGAGCCCTGCTGAACCAGATTTTATTACACTGAGACCTATGTTGAAATTCTAACCTCCAGAATTTTAAAATAAAAAGTCTATATTGTTTAAGTTGCTAAGTTGCTAAGTTTGTAGTAACTAGTTACTGCAACAATAGAAAACTAACACAGTCCCTTTGGATTCTTCTACTAGAAAAAGACCACAACCCTATACCTGGGCATGATACTGTGGGAATGAGCAACAGAAGAGCACATATTAACTCACTAACTCGTTTATTCATTGATTCACTCAGTGAAATTATGAGAACCTAAAAATAGGCCAGATACTGTTCTATGTGCAACAGAAAACAACAGTAAAATGGGGTCATGGTGGACTTCTGTTTCCATGGAGCTTACATTCCAGAGGTAAGAAAGACAGACAGAAGACAGGCCAATAAATTTTAAAAATCACATGAAAGAGTGATAAGTGCTATGAGGAAAACAAAACAGGATGATGGGACAGAGAATGTATAAGGCAGAGCTGGGTGGAAGAGAACCCTAGGATGGGTGGGGAGAAGGCTATCTAAGGAATAACTAATAACTTTGGAGCTGAGATTAAAAAAGCAAAAGGAGTTAACAAGGCAAAGATCCAAGTCAGCTCCTGAGTCACTAACCCACAGCTGGCCTGGCCCCATTAAGGGCATTGGAGGAGCCGAAATGCCCACTTTGAGAAAGTGACGCTGCTCCGAGGAAAAGTGCGCCCTGTGAACTACCACGCTCATTTTCCTGTCTTCACTCTTCACAAGCATTACTAATAAGGCTTTACTTTTAATATATTTTGTGAGCAGTGTAGAGAGGTCATTATCTCAGAGTCCCTCGATATCATTGTCACTGGGAGCACTCAGTGCTCCCCTTACCTGAATATGGATACGGGTCGATTCCTCCTGGAGATGGCTACATTGCTGTTATTGGGGTAGATTTCCCTGTAGCTGGCTGTCACATGTACCAACGACATGGGCTCCAGGACAAATCCACTGCTCTGGTTCAGACCGAGCCAGAGCTAGAGCCTGTGAGGTCACAGCTGGCTCCCCTACGTACCTAGTTATGCCAAAAAATACCAAAGTATCTACACAGTGAGTAAATGTATGAAATTCTCCTGCCATATCTGTTGGAATGATAGGTTTTGATATCCAAGGCATACATAAACAGAATAAACCACTTCATTTATCCATTGTAGTGTCTTACTCTAACATCTATGGAAGACAGTGAAAATGTCTCTAATTCCGATGACAATGATCATAGTGTCATTAATTTTTTCTCACAATTGTTCCTTTCAGAGGTTCGTTTTGAAGATAGAACCCAGAGTTCCCAGATACACATAAATTACCCAGAGCACCACACATTACCCTGCACACTCTGGTTAGAGTTTCTTCAACATCTACCTGCTCATGTGAGCAAGGGACTAAGCTGAAATATACAGAACAATTCCAGTTCTAACCTTTTCTATTGTTTTATATGTCCCTAGAATGAACTTACAAATAGATTTAGTACTGAGTGAGAAAGCTTTTGTGCTGGGGTAGCAGGGTGCGGAGTTAACACTTTGTGGTGGTAATTCATTGACTCTGAGAATGGTGCTTGAATTTTAGAGCCCGAATATTTGAGCTTCATCTCCAGCTCCACGAGATAATAACTATATGGCCTTGAACAGGACATATCTCCGATGAGGCATCAGTCCTTCTTTTCTCTATGGAAGGAGGTGTCTGTCTGTCTGTCTCAGAGGGTTCTCACAATCACAAAATGAGACACACTCTTTGAACACTAGAACATAAGTGCAAACCAAAACCCCTGGCCTCCTCACTCATGGTGCTGCAAATATGTTCTGTTTAAGGGGATAGCCTAAGTGCCCATTCTGCGAATCCCACCCAGTTACTCCCACCAGGGTGCCCTGGCAGTAAGGGCAGTGGGTCCTCCACAGGAACAGTTCCAAGGTCTGTTGCCTGACAGCCCTCCTCTCCTACGTCCTTCTGCTGCTCTGCTGACCTTTGTCACTTGCCATGTACAAGTCACAATCAACACCTCTGACAACGTTCTCTGGACAAATAACTTCCTCTGAAACACCAATTGAAAGGCCTAGGCATCAGGTAAACCACTCATACTCTTGGACCTTCCTCTTTGCAAAAGGGGCCACCTGGAAAGAGTTGCTAGTCTTCTCCAACCAGTTCTTTGCATGGGTCGGCAAACTTTACCTGTTAAGGATTAGATAATAGATATTTTAGGCTTCATAGGTCTAAATTGTATGTCTCTGTAGCACATTCTTCTTTATTTTTTTACAATGCTTTAAAAATGTGCAGATAATTTTTATCCTTTGTTCCTTACAAAAAGAGGCCACAGGCTGGACCTGTCCTGAAGGCTGGAGTTTGCTGACCCCCTGGTTTAGGCCATGACCCTTGTTCATGCCACAGCAGACTGGTTTTGTGAGTGTGAGGAGGAGTCCCTTGTTGGTAATGGGAGCTGACTGGAAGTTAGGTCAGGGGAGGTACCGGCCACCACTGCTCCCTCAACACCCAGACCAGACCCTGTTACTCAGTCTGGTTTCCGCTCTGGCAGATTTCTTCTTCTTCCCTCATGGCTTTCTCTCCGAGACCTTGTCACTTCCCCTCATCCACACTTTGGGGAAATCTGAAGCTATGGGAAAGGTTGGCACATTCTTGAACTCCTAAAGTGAGCCAGGCTCAAGTCCTTATACTCACTGCTCCTGAACTCTATGTAAATCAAGCCTGAAGCTTCCATGGTCCTAAACGTTCCATGACAGTTAGCAGGCCGCTCTGCCCACAGCACGTAGGACCTGGTGGTAAGAGCTGCTTACAACACAATCCAGCCCAGAAAGAAGCATCTCTGAGCCACCCAAAACATTTTGTACATTTAACAGCTATCGTGTTTATTATAAAAAAAAAAAACAAAGGAGGAGGAGGAGAAAAAAGAAGATGAAGGGGAGAGCGGGTGAGGAGGGGAGAGGAAGAGAAGCTATGGCAAAATATTTTGCCTGGAAGTTATTATTATTGCAAAATTATTTTCACCTGGTACTTATATCAGATTCATCAAACACTGCCACGTAACTCAAAAGCAAACGCAAGATTCCCTACCATTCAGTTTCCAAAGGAGAGGGAGTAAATTTGTTCTTCCTTTTGATGTCTTCTCCTCCTAACAGAAAACGTCACTTTGTTTCTTCTTGGTTTTCACATGTATACCATGAGGCAAGGCCTCTCCAAGCTTACAGGGTGCCCAGCTGCAAATTAGTACATGATGTTCCCTCGGCCGGCAAATAATTAGAAAGTGGTGCCCCTTCAGCTCTGTGTCTTGGCAGTTTGGCTGGCTAAGGTGCCTTTGCTGGGAGAGGGGAATGCTGGGAGGTAAGTCACCTGTTGGCCTGGAAGATGCAGCTGTGCCCAAGGACGGGTGTGTTGGTGAGCAGCGCCAGGATGGAGTCTCATCCCATTTGTGTCTCGTTCTGCAGCCTTCACAACACACAGGGACCCTGGCTTCGGGTTTGAGTCAGTGTCCACAGGACACAAGAACTTAGTCTCTTTCACGCTGCTACTACCACTATGTTGACAGAAGTTGGTGATGATATTTGTGAAGATAGTGATGGTGTTGCCAGTAAAACATCAGCTGGAGCCTTTGCTCATTATCACTTAAAAGGGGCTGATTGTGCGAGGGGCGAAGATAACTTAAGAGACACAGTTCTCTATGTCAAGTGGTTCACAGCACTGGTAAGGTGCAGAAGGAGGGTGACGAACAGTCATGAAGATGTGCAGCTCAGAGAGAAAAATGTTAAAAAATCATTTACAAATTTACAATGGTGTGACAGAGCAGACCACTGAGGGAGAGGACAAATGTCTGGTGCCTAAATGGAATGTGGAACCCCCACAGGTCTAAGCTGAAAGAAGGCTTTCTTCAGTAGTGAGAAGGAAGGTTTGGGAAACCTCGTGCAGGACTGATAGAGGAGGAAAGAAGCTGAGAAGTCAGGAGGACGGTCACAAAGGTTCAGTGGTCCAAAGAGGAAAGAACGGAAGCTGGGGGTGGTCTGGAGATGTGTGAGGAAGAGAAAACTCAAAGCTGCCTGGGAGCCGCCAGGCAGAACCCAGCACCAGTTTGAAAGGTGTTAGGAGTAAAAGGTCATGGCAGAGTCAAGGATAACTGGAGTTCCCTGCCTAAGGAAAAAACTGATGGCTGGATTTCAGTTGTCAAGACAACAAGCCTAAATGGCAGCCAAAGAGGCGAGGGTCTCTCGCTGGGATTCTCCTGCTCTCCATTATGCAGAGCAGAACCGATCTTCCACCTGAAAGTACAATATGCTATTATGTGAGGTGTGTTTACCTGCTAAAATGGCTCACCCCCATTTGTAGCAGGTTGCAATCATGCTTCAGAAACATAGATTTTTCAGCACTGTTAGGGGAGAAAAACATCTGCAACACCTAATCCAAGCCCATTCATAGGAAAGAGAAATAAAAACATTCTAACCTTTAGCATTATGTATAAATTCCTGAAAAGCAGAGTGTTAGAGCAAAGATCTGCCTTTCCAGTAGAAAATGTACCACATAATTTCTTTGGAAACTAAAGATACTACATATAAATTTGATAATGTACATTTCCTCAAAGTATTAATTTTTAAAGCAACCAAAATTACTTAACAACCAGAGAAAGTACCAATTTATAAATTATGTTCTTGGCATATAGTATACATTGTGAATTTGCATGCATAGTAAATGCAAATAATCAGAAGAGCAAAACATTAAGGCTTCAACTTTATATGTGCAAAAGACAGTAAATTGTAACATTAAATTCCTCCCAGAAAATATTAACTCCCCACATTTCATGTGATTGTCACACAGTCAGCCTAAGAAGTCAGCAATCTGCATCCTCATGCCTGCCTACTCACTCACCAGGAAAAGCAGACAAGACCATTTGGTATTATTGGGACAGAGCTAAGGTGCTGATGTCACCCAGGTTTTCAAACAAATATATTTTTTTATTTAAAAACCTGGCAGAAAAAATTGTACTACTAAAAGTGCCACCACTGAATCACTACCAGAGTGTTTCTCCATTGTAAAGATTTCAACATTGAGGAAACAGGATAAACACAGCCAACTCTGCTCTCGTACCATAGTAAAAATAAGAGATTTGTAATAATAAACTTTTGTTTGTCAACTTGGTGGGCTACTGTGCTCAGCTACTTGGTCCAACACTAGTCTTGATACTGCTATAAAGGCATTTTGCAGATGCCATTTACTATTAGAAATCTTTAGGTAAAGAAGATTAGCCTGGATAATCTGAGTGGGCCCCATCTAATCAGTTGAAGGCTGTAAGAAAAAAACTGAGTCTGCAGAAGGAATTCTACCTCAACCTATAACATAGAAATCCTGCCTAAGTTTACAGCCTGCTGAAGTTAACGAGTTTCAGTCTTGCCACCTCCCACAATTGTATAAGCCAATTCCTTAAAATAAATCTCTTAATACATGTATGGGTATACACACACATATATAAATACATACATATATATACACACACCCATATATGTGCATATTGATTCTGTTTCTCTGGAAAACCCTAACTAATACAAAAATTCAAAAGGATTTCCAGTTTAGAACTAACCAAGTACACAGTATCCTGGTGTGTGGTGAGTGCTGCTGATTTTTATTATAATGTAGAAATTAATGTATTCTTTTGTTTAAGAATTTTACTGAGATGTAATTGACACATAACACTATACTAATTTCAGGCGTGCAACAGAACAATTCAATGTATGTATATGTTGTGAAATAATCACCATAAGTCAGTCTGGTTAACATCCATCACCACACACAGTTACAAAATGTTTTTTCTTTTTTTTTTTAAAGATTTTATTTATTTATTTTTAGAGAGAGGGGAAGGGAGGGAGAAAGGGAGGGGGAGAAACATCAGTGTGTGGTTGCCTCTTACACACCCTCAACTAGGGACCTGGCCACAACCTAGGCATGTGTCCTGACTGGGAATTAAACCCTTTGGTTCACAGGCTGGTGCTCGATCCACTGAGCCACACCAGCCAGGGCACAAAATGTTTTCTCTTGTGATAAGACTTTTAAAGTCTACTCCCTTAGCACCCTTCAAAGATATTACATAAGACAGGATTGTTAACTATAGTCACCATGCTGTACCTTACATTCCCAGGACTTAATTATTTTATAGCTGGAAGTTTGAATCTTTTGACCACCTTCACCCATTTTTTATTTGATTAAAAAGCTCCACCATTGTGGAGGGCATGGTTTTCTTTAAAATTTCCTTTCTGATGCCCATTTAAAGAATCTTTGCAATGCACTCTAAAAAAAATAAGGGCGAATTACATTTGTAAAAGAGGAGAGCCTCATAAAAATCTTTCTGGTGGTTGAACATCTACTCAGCCATGCCAATTTGGGAGCTCACTTTGCTGTATCTAGATGGTGAATTCTCTGTCTTAGGGGAAGAATCTGTCCCCTCATTTAATGTCTAAAAGTGCAAATCATACTGTCAGCTCTAACGAAACAAATATCCATTTCAAGCGCAGATCAAACAATTTCATGGGTTTAATGACATTCTGACAGCTCCTTCTCTGGCTCTTTTCTCCCTTGGCCTTCTCACAAAGCAGCTCAGACTATCTGCTTTCAAGCCTCTTCTCTTCTCTCGGTAACGTGAAATGCTGAGCCACACACGCGATCCAACTACCATGTGTGCACAGATGGTCCCCGTGTAGCCTTCCCTGACCACTAACTCTGATCACACTCCTTTATTTATTGTCATCTTAGGATCTCACGGGAGCCAGAAGAATGGAAGAAACGGCTGTGGCACATGCAACCGAGAAATAATCAACTTAAATTTCTATTTTTTGCAAACTGTCACTATTTCTACTTTTTGCAAACTGTCATTATTCTATGACTTGCAAATTGAGAAGAAAACTGACCTGTTCCGGAAGGCATTTGGTCATTTGCTGTATAATATTTTGGATACCCTGCCCTTTTTTTGGGGGGATTGTTAGGAAGGGGAGGAGTTCCCCAAGGCAGCAATCCAGCCTTGACTAAAAGATATCTGTAACTTCAATTTATTTTCTCTTTTCTGTCAACCCTGTCACCAAGTCCAATCCCCTTCTCCCTCTTTCTGCCTCAGCTGCAGTCCTCACCATGTGCCAGCCTTCCTCCTCTGAGTTGTTTTATAAGTTACAGCAAGAATCATCTCTAAATGTCATTTTGATCATGTCATTTGCTGTCAAATGTTCCAAAGGTTTCAAATGTTTCTTCTTAAATATCTACCCCAGATCTAAATGTCCACCAGCTGACACCGTTCTCTTTCCCAACTCTCCTTCCCAGCTGTGTGCTAACCCCTCTCTGCTCTCCAGACTGTTTAACAAACCCCCCTTTCCCAGCACCCCTCTCCCCACAGGTTCCTGCTCTCCTTCAACTCTCCACTCAGAATAAATATCCTTTAACACTAGAAATGACAGCTGTTTATTTTTCTCTGGAAAAATTCAACAACTGATGGGTTTCCTTGATCCCAGATAACTAATTCACCATGATTTTCCACCATTCCTGATTCAAATCATAAAGTTGGGTTCACCTCCAGCTCACAGCCAGGAATCCTGGGGCAAAAAGGTGGCAACCTACTGAGTAATCACTATCTTAATTTCATCTGAAAGCACCCTATTTTTACTATTCTCATACTGGTGTCTCAAATAAGAAACCTCCCCACAATTTAATCTTTCCATGTGGCAAATTCTCTTAGACTTGTAAGCCTATCCACACCAGTGTTAGGCATGCATATCACAATACTCTCCCGTTGTGATTTATGCATATGTTACATACAGCTATGGAAATATTTTTGGAAAATTGTCTTTTAAATGTTAAATAGTCATTAAATGGGTAAAGTAATACTGTGTTCCTTACAGAACAGTAACAAGTCATTTGAGCAGTTTTGGCAAATACTTGCTATTTAATCAGTAATATGGGCAAAAAGAATACATCATCACTGGCAAAAAAAATGTAAATTTTTAAAAATTAAGACTATAAAGTTCACCTGCATCAATCTACTGCTAATGCAAGCTGGGACTATTTTCTAGGATTTGAGTGGCTGAACATTATCAAGACATGTCACGAGTTTCACCCAAATTATTCAGTGCATACCATGCATTATTCTGAAGATGAAATGGAAAGATGCAATGAGAATGTTTGAATAACAAAAGGAAAAATGGAGCACAGAGACGGAGACCTCAGGCTAAAAGTATAAAACCCTTGAGCGGGTTTTAAGGACATATTTAAGGCCTGAAAAATGAGAACAAATCAGCAGGCCCATTAACTGAGTGGCAAATTAAAACACCACTGTTTCCAATTTCAGCCTTGAATATGAAGGGCACCAAATGGACCACACTCTTTGTCCCCTCTATAGAAGGAGAGTGTTCTACACTAATATCCTCAAGGGCCTTTCTTCTTTTCCAGCTAATTTAGTGAAAGAGAGAGACTATCCATTTCCTAACTCTTCTCCTAAAACATTATTATTAACTTCCCTAGGAGCATGTTAAAAGGACAGCAGAAAAATAATCAATTCAACATTCAAAACACAGGCTATGCTCCCCATTTATTTAAACTTTTCCTTTTATTAAAAATATAAAGTTTGCTATCTTCAGATGTATGGTCCTTTTCTTATCTTAAGGCTTGAGACAAAATGGTAAAATACAACATGTAGATAATACATAAATAGCCTCGACTCATAAAAACAGATCTCAGAGCAGCTCTCTCCAATACCTGGATAAGTCAAAAGATCTGGGAAATCTAATATGACCATACTAGAGAGTTTTAAAAACAATTAGTTTGTATTTATACCAATTAATTCATAACCCAATTCCAACTGTTAAATAGTACTAGACCCAGAGGTCAACTGCCTTCAACTCTTTTTTTTAATTTTTATTTATTTATATTTTTTTCAATTAGAGTTGACGTACATTATTATATTAGTTTCAGGTGTACACCCCAGTGAAAAGACATTATATAACTAAGTGATCATCCCGATAAATCTTGCATCCTGCTGAAACCATACATAGCCATTAGAATACTGACTACATTCCCTCTGCTCTAAGTCACATTCCCATGACTATTCTGTAACAACCAATTTGTACTTCTTAATCCTCTCACATTTTTCACCCACCTCCCCAATTCCCCTCCCATCCGGCAACTGTCAAAACATTCTCTGCATCTGTGAGTCTGTTTCTGTTCTGCTTGTTCATTTTGCTTTTTAGGTTCAATTGTTGATAGATATGTACTTATTGCCATTTTGTTGTTCATATTTTTTTCTTCCTTTTTTCGTCTTGTCAAAGAAAATCCTTTAACATTTCATGTAATAGTGGTTTGGTGGTGATGAACTACATCAGCTGTTTTCTCGCTGGGAAGCTGTTCATATGTCCTTCGATTTTAAATGATAGCTTTGCTGGGTAGAGTAATCTTGGATGCAGACCCTTGCTTTTCATCACTTTGAGTATTTCTTGCCAATCCCTTTTGGCCTGAAATTTCTGTCTTCTGGGAGTTTCCTTGTAGATAACTGCTTTCCTCTTACTACTTTTAAGATTCTTTATTTTTAAACTTTTGCATTTTAATTATGAAGTGTCTTGGTGTGGGCCTCTTTGGGCTCAACTTATTTAGGACTCTCTATGCTTCCTGGACTTATACGTCTATTTCTTTCACCAGGTTAGTGAAGTTCTCTATCATTATATTTTTCAAATACATTTTCAATTTCTTGCTCTCTCTCTTCTCCTTCAGGCACACCCATATTTCAAATGTTAGTATGCTTTAAGTTGTCCCAGAGCCTTCTTACACTATCCTCATTTCTTTTGGTGTTTTCATTGGGTGTTTTCTGCTTCCTTATCTTCCCATTCTCTGATTTGATCCACTACTTCATTACTCCATTGTTGATTCCTTGTAATACATTCTTCATTTCAATTAATGTATTCTTCATTTCTGACTAGTTCCTTTTTATGTTTCCTATTCCTTTGTTGAAGATCATACCATGTTCATCTACTCTTCCTCTAAGTTCATTGAGCAACCTTATAACCAGTGTTTTGAACTCTGCACCTAGTAGACTGCTTGTCTCCAATTGTTTAGTTCTT
>VMDR010028179.1:0-14032 GCA_007922815.1 Macrotus californicus
AGAGTTTAGAAAAGGGACAAAGGGGCAATAGTTTCTGCTCACCTTGATGCCAGACACTTCAGTTTCTTCTTGTATACCATTGATGTCTTTCAAGCTGCTACCTCAGTGCTGGAGCACAGAGGGAGTGAGTCTGAGTAGGTGAGTCTGTGGGGAGTGTCTTTAAGAGGAACTGCTTGGGGCTCCAGTAGTTTCTTCTAGCTACTCAATCCCTGCTGGTTTTTGCAGCCAGAAGTTATGGGAACTTATCTTCCAGACACTGGAACCCTGGGCTGGGGGGCCTAGTGTGATTGGGGCTAGGATTCCTCACTCCCAAGATAGCCTTCCCAAATTTTTATCCACCACACGTGGGTGAGGGACCAGTCCTTTCTATAGCTGCATACCTCCTACCAGTCTGGATGGATGTGGTTTCTTTAATGCCATTGTCAGACTTCCATTCAACTCAATTTCTGATGGTTCTGAGTGATGATTGTTCTATATTTTAGTTATAATTTTGATGTGGTTGTGCTTACGCTTCCATCTTGACCAGGAGTCAATACTTAAAATTTTTAAAAAACATAAATTGATGGAGCAGAAGTTATAGCTCTTTCTTGCAGTGGGAGTCCAATCAATAAATGTGGAAGGATTGAGGGAAGGAGGAAGTCAGCATTAGGCAAACAGCACAGAGGTGACTTGTTGCAGACAAGATTTGCTGACAGATGCTAGAATCCATAGAATGTCTGAAAAGGGATTTGTGTAGCCTCAGGTCATCTTTCCCAAGATGTTTGTGCGGAGAGTAGATACCCACACCTGTGATGTCCTTGCCTGAGATGTATGACCTCCACCAAATCATGAAGAGACACAGAAAGGCCTGAACTGAGGGATGTTTAGCAAAGTAACTGGTCAACACTCTTCAGGGGTATCCATGTTCTCAAAGGCAAAGAATAACCCAGGAACTATTGCAGACAACAGGACACCAGAGAGAAAAAAAAAAGTAAATGCAAATGTGGGATCCTGAATGCCTTCCTGGAGCAAAAGAAGGACATTCCTGGAAAAGCAGGTGAAGTTCTCACAGGGTCTTTAGTTGGATTGAGGGTATTATATCAAGGTTAATGCCCTAGTTTTGATCACGGTGCTATGGTTTTGCAAGGTTAGGGGAGGTAGGAGGAGGGATATAGGGAAAGTCTGTTCTATTCTTGCAACTTTCCTACAATGCTTACTACTTCTTTTTACCACTGCTTTTCTCAATGTAGTTCAAAATAAGAAGTAAAGGAACAGCAACAAATGTCCACTTTGTTAGTAGTATCTCTATTAGAAAAGGAACAATCACTACACTAATGTTGATTTAAGGAATACGCAAAACTGAGACAACAGATCTCAAAATATTTTGAAATGTGGGAGTGGGAGGTAAGGGCTGAGGCATTCTCTCTCTGAAACATGCCCCTAAAGATCATGGGAGGCAAAAATTACATGATCCCATCTGACTAGATTTGGCAGAAAAACTGTTCAGTGACCTGTCTGAGGCTGATTACACATTTATCAATAGAATTTTAACTGTTCCATGTTTCCAGTTTGGGTCCCCTAGGCCCATGCTGTGGCATCAGCCCCCACCAGGATCTAATTTCATAGAAAATGCATGTGCACATCTGTTTCAAACAACATGACCTTTTACCACAACTTCTGGGTGATTTGTTCAGTTTTGGGTCAGGAGCCAGTGCTACAGAGAGGAGTATTTTTTGAACATTTAGAATGTTCTGAGTACCTGAGTTCTAGGCCTATAGGCCAAACAGTGCATGTGGAGCCAGAAGACAGGTTCAAGCTGCCTCCAAGGGGAACTGGAGTGAAGAGTGACATGAGAAAGCTCTCTGGCCTTGAGCCCTTTGCTGGGGCACAGGGGCAGAGGCAGGGCTGCCTGGTGAGCCCACTTGCAGAAAACAAGGCAGGCTGCACAGAAATGCCATGAAGTAGAGTATAAAACAAGGAGGCAAGATCTTCCATGTCTGTCCCTGCCCTTTTAAGCAAATACCAGGCTGTTTGAGGCCAGGGAAGAAATAAATATTGACAAAGGTGAAGAGCAGCACAAGGCCAGGTGGCCAAAGCTACAGAGGGATCATAGCCTAGAAAGGGTTCCAGGCCACTGAGCTCCCCGCCCCAGGGGGCCTCGGAGAGGCCTCTCTTATAGAGAGATGCCTTGAAGCTCCAAAACCTTGGGGTACTTTGAATCAAGCCAGAGGGATGGTGAGCCACACCAGAAGCTCAGCAGCTTGTATTTGGCAAAAGTGAGGCCCAAAGGGGGCACCTTTAATCTATGACCAGTGCCAGGTTGGGAGGTTCTGGGTTAACTCCTGCTTCAGCAGGTACTCATATATCTCCTGGTCCAGACAGCCTGCTGGCATTGTCAGGGAGAGCTTCTCAAAGTGCGGGTACAGGGCCCTCATCAGAGGCCTTTGGAGTGCTGGGTAAAAATACATTCCTGGGTACCACCCATCCCATATCCCACTTGTGACAATCAGGAATGAAGCCCCAAAATGTGCATTTTTAGCACCTTCCTGGGTGATTCTGATGCCTGTCCCAGTGAGCTCTGAGGAGAGCTCTGAGGTTGTGGCTTCCACTCCTCCTTTCCACGGTCTACCTCTCACAGCAGAACAGCCAGACCTGCTTCTGTCACTTTGGTTGGGAGTACTCACCCCTCCCTACCACCCAGTTTGTCCAGATAATCCCCCTGGGCTATGCACAGGGTCTCAATTCCTCTACAAGAAGGTTTCCCTGACCCCCACCTCCAGTCTAGCCCCTGGGCCTCTCTCTGTCCTGGCACTGACCACACTGGATTGTGACTCACTACTGACCCTTGGGTGCCCCACAGCAGCACAGTGCCTGGCACATGGCCCCAGGTGTTGGAGCAATGCCATCAGGAATCTCTGCAGTGCCACACTTACCCACCGGAGAGCTCTAATGAACTGGGAGCATGTCCTTCATCCAACAGCCCAGGAAAAGTCCCAGGGCTCCCCCTCATTGGCCTGACAGGGCCTTGTTCCCAACTGCAGGCCAATCACTAAAGTCTGAGCAGGAGAAGGCCTTCCTGGGCCAGACCTCAAAGGTCCAGACACACACCTGAGAGCAGAGGGTGGGGTCAGCAACCCCAGAAGGGCAGGGCTGGGATGGAGGAGAGGTACCCACGGAAAAATCAGGGATTTGACCAAAAAGAAGGAGGGTAGCTGGGCCAGCAAAACCTAGCACATGTCCCGCCAGCTCACCTCTACCTCACAAGGGAGCTCACCCACCCTGAGGGCTGCCCTGACGATCAAAGCTCTTCAGAATCAAATCTAATCTTATCCCTGTCTCTCCTACCCACCATGCTTGGCACCACCCGGAACAGTCTCTCTCTTTGTTTGCCTGATAGCTCTTAAATGGTTTGCTGAAAGCATTCATGCCCCCCAGTAACCTCCAGCTTCACTCTCCTCACATTGGTGTATTTATGGCCCTGAACTCCTACTTCCTTGGCCAAGAATTCCAGACACCTGTTACCCAAAATAGTTTCTAGGGCTTGACAAGATCAACGCCATGTTAAGCAAGTTGTTCTTGAGGATTACCAGTTCACCCTGAGAGAGTTGGGCCCATATCACCTGAAAGGAATGTTCTTACATTCAGAAGTGGGCCCTTTAAGTTGCTTATTGCCTGGAACATACAGTTCTTAACAAGCATGAGTCACAGGCTGCAAGTCACCTGTGTTCCTGGAGGCTATATATATATATATCAAGCCTTGTCCACTTCCTAATTCAGAGATTCACTGTCTTTCTGCCACCCAAGACTCTGCTTCTGTCCAAAAGTTCTCTTTCTAATTCTGGAGCTGTCAGCCTCTTTCTTAGGTCTCTTGGTCCTTACGAGGTCAGTTCCGGTACACCTCAGGAAATTTTTCCAACAACCTCTCCCATGCCAGCTACCTGCTCAGCCATGGACACCTGTTGTTAACTACACAGGGACCACCCCTCTGCTCAAACCCTCAAAGGCATCCCATTACCTGCCTTCAGAATCCTCACTCTGGTGTTTAAGGTCCATCTAAATCTGGCTCCCAAAATATTACTCGGAGTTAGTCATTAACCCATAAGCCTGTTCTGAGTATAATAAAAATGAAAATATCTCCAAATTTTCTGACCTTTATAGAGACTGTACCTACTGATGATCTCTTTGTTCTATATTATTCTCACATGGGATAGAGAAGATACCAACAACCTTTGTACCTTCCCCTTACATTTATTGTGACCTTGAAACTGCTCCTAAAAAATTAAGTCTTAAAAAAAAGAAGACACTACCTGAAAAATTACTTGAGAAGTACATAGACAGAATTTTGGGGTAGGAGGTGGGGGTTCACAGTTTATGTGCAGGAAATAATGTGCTGTTTATGTGCTGGAAGGATGTTTCAGCACATCACCTCTGGTCCTGTCATTTTTGTATTTTCTACCTTAACATATAATTTGGGGGAGATTAATAAATCAGTTTAAGAAACTTGCTGGACAAGAGGCAGTTTATATTAGAAAAGGCACCAACTCTGAAGTTAAACAGGCATAGGTTTCAATCTCAGCAGTTGTGTGGCCTGATCCTTTATCTCTCTGAGCCCTGGCTTTTCATCTGCAACATGGGAGATTACAGTAAATTGCAAAAGTGGCCACAATCTTTGCAGCTCCTCCCATCCAAGATGGAGTCAATAGTCCCTCCCCTTGGACCTAGGCTGGCCTCTCAGGGTGGTCTGGCTCATTGAATATGGCAGGTGTGATGGTGTGTCAGTGCCCAGCCTGGGCCTGCAGATCCCCTTGTTCCCTGTATGCTTGCCCAGTGGCCTGCTGGGGGAAGAACAAGCACATGGAATGAGAGCAAGCTATCCCATTTGAGGCCATTCTAAGCCACCAGCCCCAGCTCAGCTGGCAGGTGACCTCAGACAATTGAGTGAGCCCAGCTACCAGGACTACTCAGCTGGGACCCACCATTTAAAATAAACAGCTGCTATTTAAGCTACTAAATGTTGAAGTAGTTTGTTACGTAACAGTAGCAAACTGATATACACACTTAAAATGTCCCTACCTCAACACCTTTGCCCTTGTTCTTTCCTGGGCCTGTAACCCTCTCCCCCCAAATATCCATATGCCTTTCTCCCTCACTGCTCCCAGTCTCTGCTCAGTCAGGCCATCCCTGGCTGTCTACATAAAATAACACCCACACTCCCATTTACTCTACCTGATTGATACACAGCTCACTGAAGCACTCATCACCTCACCTCTTTATATATCTACTAATTTGTTCATTATCTCTCTTGCCCCAACACACACAGCAGAATAAGCTCCATGAGGGCAAGGATTGCCTCTTTTGTTTACTGCTTTCCCTGGTGCCCAGCACCTAGAGGGGTTCAGCATTTGTGGAACGAATAAATGGGTTCAGCTCACATCCCAGTGATCCCTAGCCAGCTGGTCCTAGACCACCCCTTCGTAGATTCATTCCAGGCATCCATCATCTGCCCACCTTGCTCTGGGCCTTGTGCCCCTGAATTTTAGTAATCCTCACATTGGAACAGTCCCAGTTCAGAGTGTAAAAGGGATTTCCGCACTTATCTGTTTGATCCTCCTTTCCCTTGATCCACTAGTGGGGGCACTCCCACCCTAATTTTTCACATGAGAAGCCAGAGACTGAGTGACTTGCACAGAGAATCAGGGTACTTTAAGACATATCTTGCCCAGAGCTCCCTCAGACCACTGGGCAGAGGTACCTACCACAACCAAGCAGGGCCCCACCAGACCCCTGTCAGGAGACCCCACTCTGAGCCTTTTCCTTTCCTCCCAGATGGAAAATCCTCCCACCATAAGAAGCCTCTGACAACCCAGCACCCCATCAAACTGACTTTAACATTGTTTAAATGTGAAGCAACCAAAGGGAAAGAGAACAACAGGGGCTATTAGACCATGGCCACCAGCCCCTCCACTCCCAGAGCTTCAGAGACACAAAAGAAATGGGTGAGAGGGCTCCCTGCAGCCTCCAGGCTGCTCCCATCTGCACCTCAACCTCCCTCCTGCCCTTCCTTCCAGGGGCCTCAGAGAGGAAAAGCACAGAGTGCAAGTCTCTGGAACTCATTGGTGACTGCTCAGTAATGTTTGCGTTAGTTTAGACTTCTCTAAGAGCCAGACAATTTGAGGACCTGGGCATGAGGATTTTACTTTGAGAAGTGGCCGCAGGAAGCCCCAGTAGGGTGTCAAAGTGAGATGGGGTCATCAAGCAGGGACTGTGTCGAACCCACCTCCGTTCATCGCATGCTCCTGCCCCTTGCCGGATCCTACCTGCGGGCATTCCTGGGCTAGCAGAGAGGCCCCTGCAACAAACATGTGTGGGCCAAAGAGGCAGGTCCTCAGGCAGGGCCAGCCTCTGTGTATACAGGAAGGAGCTGCAGGTGGCCTCAGTGGCCAGGGTCTTGGGGACAACTGATACCAACATTGTGTAACCCAGGGAACCTGCAGGGAACAGAGATTAAAGAATGGTTCTCTAGGAGTCATTTCAGCTAGGAGTGAGAGGACTTGTGTTGCTGATTTTCTACCTTCAGGCTGGCCACCGAATTTCCCAAGCCCACCTGGCTAAGGGGTTGTGGCAAAGGCACCTGTGCAAGTGCGGTCTTTTGGAGGCGAGCTCCAGGTTCAAATGGAGCAAGGTCCAAGCCGCTGCCTGCCATATAAAGCCACAGCCTGTCCCCTCTGGTGACGCTGTGCATGCAAGGGATATGAACTCTTTGGCAGAGATGGAATTCCTAGAATTAGCGCCTAGGTAAATGGCTCCAAACCAGTGGTACAAACAGCATTAATTCTACAATACACACAGCCTGCAGCCAGGAGACAGGCAGAGAGACCAATGACATGACACTGTATTAAGTCCTTACTCTGAGGTGAGTATGAAGGCTTTGCATGGACTACTTCCCTTGGTCCTCACAGCCCCTTGAACAAGTCTGAACTATTCTCAGGTGGGATTGATATTCCAAATGCCTCTTAAGTGCAGGCAGCGGAGCCCAAAACTTCAGCAACTGGACTGTCCTTTTGTGTTCAGAGTGACCTCCTCTCCCAACTTTACAAATAAAAAATGAATGAGCTTCAGGAGCCTGTCCATGGAGTGAGACACAAATCAGGCCACGAAAGACCTGGTTGATTAAAATGTGGTCCTCTTCCACAGTAGCCACAGTCCAGAGGGGAAACGAGACCAGGCGAACTTGAGCAGAAAAGTTAAATCCCAACACAAGATGGCTAGAACCTAGAGCTGGCCCAAGTTGGGCACCGGGGGTCCTTCTGGTTCCTCCCCTTATGGTCTTCCCTCCCTTCTCTTTACTGTTAAGTTTCTAAAAAAGTGTTCAAAAAAGTAATTAGAGTAGCACTTGATAAATGGAAGGTCCCTTGCCTCCTACCCTAAAACATTTGCCAACAGATTTTCCCATCCCCCGTAGGGCTCCTTCCCCATCCCCCGGACAGCTGGCCAGCTTCTGGAAAGCAGCCCCTTTCATTACACCAGGGAGGGGTCCCCCACTGCAAACAGTCCCCAGGTCTCGGGGAAACTGCTGAGAAGGCCATAAAATTAGAGGGAAAGGCTGTGAACAAATTACGAGAGGGGGAGTGGGCAGAGCTAGAGTCTCTCATTAGCCTGATGAGCTATGGTAAGTGGCCCTGAGAGAGGTAACTCCTGGGTGTCTGAGGGCCCCTCCTAAAGTCCAGGGAGGCCCAGCCTCAGGCCTCTTCCTTCCTATCAGACCTTGTCCCCTCACTGTAGGGGGAGGACCGAGGGGACCCCCAGGTGCACCATATGTCACCGTGACTCTAGGCACCTCGTGGAGCCTCTGCGTCTGTTTCTTCATCTATAAAATGGAGCTGATGAGAACCCTTGGCTCAGAGGCAATGACCACGATTCACCTGTGATTCTAATCCTGCCTGTATATTAGAACCATCAGGTGAATTTTGTAAACTACCAACATTTAGGATACACCCCATACAATTGAAATCAGAACCTTTGGGGGTGGGCCCAGGCATCAGCATTTTAAAAATCTTCCCATAACAGCTAGTTGACATTGGCTGTGACATTGCCTACAACCATGCCTGTGACACTGGCTACAACCTTCTTGTTCACGTCACCAATACCAAGTTAAATGGCTGATTTGGGGGTCTCCCTCCCAGACCCTCACTCCTGGAAGAGAGGCTGCTTGAGGACAGGGCACTCACCTGTCATGGTTACCTCTATCCCCAAGGCCTGGGACAGTACCTAGCATAGAGTGTTTGTCGAATGAATGCACTTGACTGAACGAAACCTTAACTTTGCAGAGAATCTAGGTGCAGTGAGCAGCAGCAGCCATACCTGGGAGACATTTGGAAACACAGCACCACCTCATTCACTTGTCCACTCATTCCACAAGTACCTACTGCATGCCCACTGTGTGACGGGCTCTGTTTCAGGCATGAAAGGTGAAGAGCCCTGCCTACCCTCCTTGAGTGTGCATACAGTTCAACAAGGATGGAAAATAAGCTAAATATATAAAGATGGAGGTTTGTGAAAAAATTGTTAATAAATTGGGTTAGAAATTAAATAGGGTTGTCAAGGAAGGCTTCATTGACAGGTGAGATTTGAGCAAAGATTGGAAGCAGGCAAGGAAAGCAGCAAAGGCAACACAGAACATTCCAGCACAGGAAACAGCTGGAGCAAAAGGCCTGAGGCAGAAGTGTGCCTGGGGTTCACTGGAGTGGACTGAGGAAGGGGTCCAAGGAGAGAAGTTAAGGTCAGGGGGATTCCAGGTACTATCGCTGAATAATGAACCACCACAGATTGGTACATAAAATAACCACCATCTTATTATACTTCAGGATTCTGTGGGTCAAGAATTTGGACAGGGTTTAGGGGAAATGGCCATTACACAATGTCTGGACTGTCTAGGGGTGATGACAATGACTGGATCTGGGAGTCTCTAGAGTACACTATCCAATACAGCAGCCACCAGGTACATATGGCTATTTTAATTTTAATTAAAATTAAATTTAAGTTGCTTCCTCAATTGCACTGGCCATATCCTAGGTGCTAGACTTAGCAAATAAAAATGCAGAAAGCCCAGTAAATTCAGATTTTAGAAATTGTTTTAGTGTATCCCAAATATTACATGGGACATACACTAATTTATCTGAAATGCAAATTTAACAGGGTGTTCTGTGCTCTATCTGAACCCTAGCTGACACGAAGCTAGTGACCACTGTATTGGACTGCACAGATGGAGAATATTTCCATCACACAATCCTACTAAACATCACTGACCTAGAGACCTTTTCACTCACCTGTCTGGTTCCTGGGCTGGGATGACTTGAAGGTTAGCTAGGACAAGTGGCCTCTCCTGAGTGAGCCCAGCTTCTCTTCCCCCAGAATCAGCAAGAAAGAAGAGGGAAGGGAAAGAGAGAACAGAGGGAGCAAGGAGCACCAAGAATGACGCTTCCTGTGGTCCATCCTGGGAATAAGCCCCCAGTGTCACTTCTGTTCTACTCTATGGGTTACAAATGTGTCACTAAAATCAGCCCAGATTCAAGAGGAAGGGAACAGAATGCATGAGATTAGAAACCCTATCATGGACACCTTGGGAAACTAACCTCAGAGTAGGGCAGCAAATCAGGCAGTCTTGTAGTAGCTGGAAGGACTTGGCTTTTATGTTGAATCAAACAGGGAGTCATGGTTCTTTTGCAAAAAGGATCATGATGAAACTTTCAGTTTCATGTCCCCTACCCCTCCCTAGTGTGACAAGTGCTTTAACAAACAGTGCATCAAGGGTCAAAAGTGCTGTAGACACAAACCAGACTTTGGGAAAAACCCTTCCTGCAAGTCCTGCAGAATTTGCAGCAGGCATTTCCAGTGTTTCCCTCTTGAATGCACAGTTGGGATTTCTTCTGGAGCAGGGCATTTGCTGAGCAGGGACAAGCAGCTTCACAGAAGACAGTGAGGCTTAATGCATCACCTGTTTGTTGACGGGCTCCTTCTCTCATCCCCTGAGGATCCTTTTCCTGTACTCTTCTTTTTCCCACATTTTCTGCTCCCAAATACATGCTGGGCTGGGATGCCGGCCTCTCAACACAACTGTGGGCTCCCAATACAATCGATATCTCCAAGGAGCAGAGGCCCCAGGAGCCACAGCTGAAGCCAACTGGAGTCTCAAAGGCTGATTCTAGCCTGAAGTTTCAGCTGCTTCGTAGAAACCTTTTACCCTGGCAGGACAGGACAACGTGGAGTTGGGACTTCCATCAACTATGCCAAAAATCACCATGAGTATCAGGCCTAAAAAAAAAGTAATTAGTACTAGCCTAACACCCCAGCAGCACTGTTTTTATTTGCTGTTCCTGTACCTTGCCTTGTCTTAGGTTGATCTTTGGGGCATAAATAGTCCCCTCTTGTGTTAGAGTGGAGGCAACACAGCAAAAAACAGGTACATGATCTCCATTCCATCTCCAAACTACACCAAAAGGACAGGAAAGGATCTATGACGTGGCAGCGAAACAGGGCCAGTAATAAACAGTTCCTAAGACGTAAGCAGCTGGCTACATAACTTCTGCTATGTAACCTTTGCAGCAAGGTTCAGAGGAAGTCCTACACCCTTACCCTAAACTCTCTTTTAGCCAAGGGCATACCAGATGAATTAGTGCTTGTGGACTAGCACTAAAAGGCAAACACCAACAATAAAAACGGCGGTAGGCTGGGATTATGGGTTCTCCTTTTCCTGAGTGGCCCTATAGTTTAACAAGCTTTAAAGGAGTTTTATAAAGCATGTGAAATGAAAATAAAACCCAATTAAAATTCTCCTAAAAGGGCTATGTGAGTCATTCAGTCAAACTAATGAAGCCTTTGCAGGAGAGGTGTGCTGACAGGAAGGCTGAGGCTGGGAGGGCCAAGATATCCTCAGGCCTTGTACACTCTTCTCCTGCCCTCCTCCCAGTGCAAAAAAAGTGTTCAGGCCTCTGGAACATGGACATCATTCCAAAGGCAGAGATACTCCAGAGCTAGGAACCTCTGGAAATTGATATGATCCCCAACTCTGGCATTCGGAATCCTTTTCTGTAAAATACACTACATATGTGGATAGGAAAAAAAATCCTTAACCATTAAACCCCTAACCCATAAAAACCACTTTCATGGAATGTGGTAAAATAGAGGACTTTACCAAACCCCCACTATGGAATCTTTACTCTGCCCACTCAGACAAAGGGAAGGTCCTCCCCACCTTCCTTCCAGGCGTCACAGGGCCCAGCTCTGAGCCCTTATTGCCTTGCAGCTGTTTAACGTTAGTCCCAGAAGGTTAAGTTCTCAGAAAACAAAGAGCAGCCTCAGCAGTGCAGGCTAACTCGGATCACCAGGAATCTGAGGCCCACATGGATCCTGGAGGACTGGTATGGGAAGAATAACTTGAAATCTTAGATTTCATGACATTTCTCTGCATTACAAGATGATCATTTGAGCAGCTCTGTAGGAATGCCAGGCTTACCCCCTCAGTTGGTCCTGAAGAGACCCCAGAGCTGAGGACATGTGGCTGCCCTGGGTGCTTCTGCCGCCTCCAGGAGGAAAGGCTGATGGTGCAGTGCAAGGCGCTGGTCTGCTGAAAACAGCTCCCAAAGGGAGCTCACAACTCAGAGCTGGGTCTAGGCATTATCTCAAATGAACCCCACAACCTGAAAAGGCAAGGCAAATGCTGAGTAAAGGCCAAAAATTTAGGGGTGGAACAAGTGAACATGGAGGAAGGTCACTGGCACACTGCTTAGGCCACCAGTAATCTTGGTCTTCCCGTGAGGATCTGCATCCCCTTATCTTCTTTTAGGTAAAATGCATTACCTAAGAACTGTGGTTGTGACCTAACAATGCAACTCTCCTAAGATCACAAAGCAATCAGCTTAATAGCACCCTCTCAAACTTAAAAACAAAGACAACCTCACTAAAGCCTCCCAACATTATTGTTCTGAAGTGGCTCATATTCACCTATTGGCTTTAAGGAAAACATTTCAAAATGTTCTACCTAAGCCCACCTGCACTCTTGGAAAGTTCCTCAGTAGCTTGGCTTTCCTCCCTAAGTCCACAGGGAAGATGCTTTCCCTTTGACAAGCCACCCCCATCCCCACAGACACTTTGGCATGTAGGACAGAACAGCTTCTAGTCCCACACTGCCTTGCCTTCATGTTTCAGGGTGTTAGCTACCTCTGGTTCCTCAGGAACACTTAGTACAGAGTTGTACAAATTGCTCTTACCTGACATGGATAGGAAAAGGACTAGACACCCCTCATCCACTCAGAACCACATGAAGTTTCATGAATGACCTCCAGACCTAGTTACTTTAAAAAAACTACACCGAGGCCAAAAAATAGTGTAGAAGGTAAACACGTCTAGAATCACACCAAAGATTAAGTCTATATATGAGATCACTGGTATAAAATTGAGGGATATCTGATGTACTGTTGTAGTTTACAGAAGATGGCTCTGACTTAAAAGGGGGTGCCCATTTAGACCACCAGCAAGCAGAGCCGGGACTCAGACACAGCATCCCTATTTGATACCCAACAACAGACCTAGAACAAAATGCAGCAAGGTCCCAATCAGGCCTTGGGACAAGGTGGTCCAGTAGTCAGGCTCCTTGGACCAGCTGCAACCCAGGTAGAGTCACCCACTCCACCCAAATGTAACACTTGTCCTACTATAGACAGGATGGGGGTGACAGGTACACCAGACAGAATGTTAGGAACCCAGGCCAGTTTTAATCCACTCATTTCCAGCATCTCACTTCCCAATTATGTAAAAGAAAGAGAAGCTACTATCTCCAGCCCATTAAGTAAATTTCAGGTACCTGTAACTGGCTGGAGAGGTAAAACTTCACCAGTTTAATGTAAGAAAAAAAAATGCTCCCTATGGCATTCAAATATCAATGTTTTGCAACCCCACAACTACTTACAACTGATTAAAATCAAGAACAGAGGCTGGACTTCCAGTCATGATGGCAACATAGGAAGACATGGTTCACCTCACCACACAATCACATCAAAATTTCAGCTAAAATGTAGAACCACCACAACTCAGGAACGTTAGAAATCCAGTTGAAGTCTGACAGCTATGGAATTGAAGCAACTACATCCACCCAGACTGGTAGGAGGGGCGTAGATGTGGAAAGAGCTGGTCCCACACCCATGTGGATAAACATTTGGGAGGGATATCTTGGGAGCAAGGAGTCCCAGACCCAAACAAGGCCCCCCCAGCCCAGGACTGCAGTGCCAGGAAGGGAAGGCCCACAACTTCTGGCTGCAAAAACCAACGGGAATTGAGTTGGTGGAGGCTGCTGGAACCCTAAGCAGTTCCTCTTGGGGTACCCGGTGTCACCTAGTTCAACTTGCTCCCTCTGGGCTCCAGCTTGAAAGACACCAGTGGCATACAGAAATATTGGTGTCTGGCATTGAGAAGAGCAGAGGCCACTGTCCCTTTGCTGAGGCCCCACCCCACCAAGCCAGTAAGCTGGTGCCTGAGACTCCATCTACCAGGCCAATACTTGGTGACCCACCTTGGAGATCCAGAGGCTCTACCCCACCCAACTTATGGGCCCACCCAAGCAGCTTTTCCGTATGAATGGCTAGTCTTGGCTCCTAAATCCTATCAAACAAGCCAACAGCTGGCTTCAGTGAAACCTAGCCTCAGCCAGAATCACAGCTTGGCTTCACCTTTGAATCTCCAAGCCCAGCACAAGTAGCAGCTGTCCCAGGCAAAATACAGGTGGGGGCTGATCTTAGCCTGCACCACCTGGGAACTCCAGGGCCAACGAACCCAGTGGACACCTACAGACCACACAGGAGCACCACCACCCTGCTCCTGCACAGCTGACCCTCCACGGAGGGCAGAGTTTGATGGCCAGTGGTCACAGCCAGTCTTTGCAGCTGACTGACCTTGGTAAATCCCTCCCACTGACCTGCCAACAGCAACCAAGGCTCAACTACAAGAGGAATGTACTCAGCCCAAACAAAGGGCACACCTTGAGTACCCAGCTTGGGTGATA
>VMDR010028180.1:0-13263 GCA_007922815.1 Macrotus californicus
AGACACAGAATACTGAAGGAAAAATTGAAAGAATTGAAAGCCTATTACCTATTACCTATACCTATTTTTCCTTTCAATTCTTTTAATTTTTCCTTCAGTATTCTGTGTCTCCATAGTTAGATATATCTTTTCCATCTTTTTACTGATGTCAATATCCTACTGATAATTGATATGGATATCCTATGGATAATTGATAAAAATAAATAGACATAAAATAAAAAAAGTGTAGAGAAGACTTAGAAAACACTGTCAACCACTTGACATAATTGACATTCATAAAACACCCAAAGAAAACAGAATACACATTCTTCTTTTAAGTGTACAAGGAATGTTCTCCAGTAGCTCATATGATAGGCCACAAAACAAGTTCTCACTACATTCTAGATCAAATTCATACAAAGTATGTGTAGCAGTCAAACACAGATTAAACTTAAAAAATTTGAAAAATCTCCAAATGTTTGGAAATTAATAAATATATGTCCAAATGACCCATGGGTCAAAGAAAAAAGTCACATGGAAAACTATAAAATGTTTAGAAATTAATAAAAGCAAAAACACACTAATATCAGGAAAATGTAAGAATGTCTGCTCTCAACACTTGTACTTAGCATTTAACGGTGAGTTCTAGCCTGTGTAACAGCCTTGTACCCCCAAAAAAAGAGTGGAGAGGGGGAGAAGAAGAGTGTGTAAAGAGGAAGGAGAGGAAGAAAATTTATGGTATCTGATTTGAAAGGAAGAAGTAAAACTGTCTATATTCTCAGACAAAATTATCCTGTATGTAGACAATAAAATATAAGCAAACAACAACAAAAATCCTGCTAGAACCAATAAATAAGTTTAACAAGGTCACAGAGTAACTGATCAATGCACAGAAAACAACTGTATTTCTATATATTAGCTATGAACAAACCAAAAATAGAATGAAGGCAACAATTGCATTCAAAATAACTTCAAAAAAAAGTAAAATGTTCAGAAATAATTTTAACAAAAGAGGTACAAGTTTTGTACACTCCATATGATAAAACATTGCTAAAGACATTAAAGAAGATCTAAATCAGGGGTGTAAATAAAGAAAACTCAAAAGAATTGACTGATAAATGATTGGAAAAAACAATAGTTTAATAAGTAAATAGATATCAAAATAAAATTACAAAAACCAATACCTGCTTTGTAGTCCAGAAATAAGTAGTTCAAAACTAAAAATGGGAAAAAATATTTATCATAGCAAAATAAAACATAAAGTATCAGAAAGTGTTTCCTTCTATGAAATGTACAAGGCATTTAAGAATAAGCTAATCCCTATCCTTCACAGACTATTCCAAAAAATCCAAGAAGATAGAAGACTCCCAAACTCTTTTTATGAACCCAGCATCATCCTAACCCCAAAACGAGATAAAGACACAACAAAGAAAGAAAACTTCAGGCCAATATTCTTGATGAACATAGATGCTAAAATCCTCAACAAAAAATTGGCAATCTGCATCCAACAATACGTTAAAAAGATCATACACCATAATCAAGTAGGATTCATCCCAGAGATGCGAGGATGGTACAATACTCACAAATCAATCAACGTAATATATCACATAAAGAAAACCAAAGACAAAAATCACATGATCATATCAATAGATGCAGAAAAAGCATTTGATAAGGTACAGCACCCATTTATGATAAAAACACTCAGCAAACTGGGAATGGAGGGAGCATTCCTCAACGTGATAAAGGCTATACACGAACAACCTACAGCCAGCATTGTACTCAATGGTCAAAAACTTAAAGCTTTCCTACTAAGTCAGGAACAAAACAAGGATGTCTGCTTTCACCACTCCTATTCAACATAGTATTGGAAGTCCTATCCACAGCAATCAGACATGAAAAAGAAATAAAGGCATCCAGATTGGAAAGGAGGAAGCAAAACTGTCATTGTAGATGACATGATAGTGTACATAGAAAATCCTATAGACTCCACCAAAAAAATACTTGACCTAATAAGTGAATTTGCCAAAACAACCAATACAAAGTCAATATTCAGAAATCAAAGGCATTTTTGTACACCAACAAAGAATTATCAGAAACAGAAATCGGGAAAAAAAATCCCATTTGATATAGCAACAAGAAAAATAAAGTACCTAGGAATAAACCTAACCAAGGTGGTAAAAGACCTGTACTCAGAAAACTATACAACACTGAAGAGAGAAATTAAGGAAGACACAAACCAATGGAAGCATGTACCGTGCTCATGGGTAGGAAGAATTAACATCCTCAAAATGGCCATACTACCCAAAGCGATTTATAGATTCAATGCAATCCCTATTAAAGTACCAATGACATATTTCACAGATATAGAACAAAGATTGCAAAAATTTATATGGAACCATAAATGACCTTAAATAGCTGCAGCAATTTTGAGAAAGAAGAACAAAGTAGGAGGGATCACAATACCTGATATCAAACTGTATTACAAGGCCACTGTAATTAAAACAGCCTGGTACTGACATATGAAATATAAAAAAGATAACACATAAGATTTGAATAGATGGAGAACTATTCTTAAACTCTAAAATAGATTAATTCTTTTAAAATTAATTTGTAATTTTCATGCAAGGCAATAAAGATTTAAAGGATTCGTGGGAGATTGTCAAAGTAATTCTAAAATTTACCTAGGAGAACAAATGAATGAAAATTACTAAAAACCTTCAAAAAGTAAGGTGGAGGGAGCTATTGCTTTACCAGAACAAATGAAGTCACAGTAATTAAAATGATAAACAGGAGCCAACACATATATAATACTTTCCAACATCATCAAGAAATTGTTGAGATAATTAAAGCAATGGTTAAAATAATCATGGTTGTCCACTTTGCAAACAACAATTTTAGGTACTTATTCTACAGGGCAAAGTTGAATGTTAAAACCCCACACACAGAACAGTACAAATGGACAGAATATGGGTGAATATTTATGTGGATATAGATGGGAAATAACTTTAAAGCTTAATAGTGAAAGATCTCTTAAAGAAAAAGGAAAATAAAGTTCACTAGTTAATAGTAAAAGCCATCCATATATCAGAAATCCTAAACAAAAATAAAAGGCAGAAGATATATAATATTTGCTTGCTACAAGTGCATAGACTCATTTAGGGGAAATAATAACAATTTGCTGCCCTCCAAGAAGTAACATATATGAACAAACAGCAGCATAAGAAATAATAATTTTTAAAGAACAAAAATAGTTACAATAAAATGCTTCTAAAAATTAAATTTTAGCTTTCCCTTTGAAACTAGCCCCAAATCAGGTTTTTAAATGTCAATATATTGATGCTGACCAGGAGGTGATAAAGAATAAATTGATACAATCTTCTGACATAATTTGGCAGTACATCACAAAAAACCTAAAATAAAATTCATATCTTTTGATGAGATTTATTTTTACTCAATGCTGAATAAAGCTACATGTATCAAATTCCATACTGTTCCTCCAGTTCCAAGGACCCATAGCCTCTTTATAATGAAATCTTCTCTCCTGGCCTCTGTGACCCCTAACCTACTGTCCTGTCCTCAGTTGGAGTGATGTTTTCACAGTGCATATCTGGTCATGTCATTCTTCTTCTGAAAACCATTTCATGGCAGTCCGACTTGTATTCTCATATACTGGTGTAATTGAAATGCATGACCACAATACTATATCCATCAGGAAGAATAACAGAGTTATAGCATTCTAACTTCTTTGAATTTTCTTGGGGGAAATAAAGATAATTCTAGACTTTAATAAATTAAAGAAGCGTGCTAAAGGTTAATCATGAATATAATAGATATGTAGCATATAACCTCTAAGCTGGTAGAGGGGAAGGAATTGGAATTGCCAAAGCAATCAATCCTTCAGAAAACAAGATGAGAGAAGGAACATAGAATTGACATGACCAACCAAAAGCACATAATAAGATAATAGGTTTAAACCCACACAGTGAGTAACGGTGTAAATGTAAATAAATAGAGAAAGTGATCGAACGTAAAGAAAAATATTTCTGAATTGGATAAAATAGGAGCAAAACTCCATCACATGCCATTCACAAGAGCCACATCTAGAAATTTGGAAAGCAGATGTAAAAGATTTACCAAGAAATTATAACAAAAGGTGCCAAAACTGCCCAGACTACAAAAGAATCTTCATACTCAATCTTAGATGTAAGAAAAGACTTTCAAATGTTCTAGACACTAAATCTGTTCTTGGCCTTGGACCAGGGCTGCCGCCTGGGCTCAGCAGAGCTGTGCCTCCAGCAAGCCACAGCTGCAGAATCCTGCTTGTCATCACTTTGTGCAGCCTGCTGAAGACTGGGGTGAACTTGGACTTACTCATACCAGACCAGACATATATTCACGTCCACCTGGACAAACTTTCCATTTTCAGAAGACTAAGGACAGTACCTTTTTAAAAAATTATCAGAAGAACAAAAATTATCTATAGTGAAAGCTCTGAAAAAAATAAATTTCAAGAAGGTAAATGGTTTTATCCCCAAGACTAGTTTTATTTCTCTGTCCTTTTACCCTCTATTTCCTGATCTGCTTAAAAATTTGGAGCAAACTAAGTCCAGAAAATGAAGCAACTTTGAATATAATAGTGATGGTCTTTATTCTCAAGCTTTTCCCTACTCTTTATGAACCAGAAAAAAAATAGATTCATTCATTTTCTACACATTACATCTCTTTTGCATTTAAAAGTAATAAAGGGGATTCAGATAGTAATTGAAATTGCGATCTGAATAAGCGACTATTTTAAATTGTATGCCTTTCAATTCCTTCCCAATTTCCATCACTTCTCCATTTCCATCAATATTACAAAACTGCTGAGAAATTTAGATTGTCCGTTATCATATAGATACAGAGGAGATTTAAGTTGCAAATAAGCCTTAGACTTTAGGTTAGATAGTAATCATAAAGCTGGAGGAGATCTTGTCCTAGCCGTGCCTTTGTTATGGATAATTTTGTTATCCAATGGTTACATGCTTTCCACTGTTGTACAAGCAAATTTCTCTTAGCACAGACGGAAACAGTAAGGAAAATCTACTCATAAATCTTTTCTGAAATGTAAATGGGATCATATGCACGCCTGCTTAAAACTTTCAATAATGCAAAGCTGAATAGAGAAAAAAAGACCAAATTTAATGATCCGCCTCTTCTTACTTCTTTCTGCACATGTTCTACCCTGATTCCCAAGAACCTCATGGTCTGGACCTCTTTTGAGTGGTAGGCCCTCTATTTGGAATGCTTATTCCATTTCCCACTTTCTTGGCTGTGGAATCTTTCGGGGGCTGTTGGTTTCACCACGCCTATGAACATGTCCTTGTCTGTTATTTACCTCTACATATAGCTGTTTCCTCATTTTGGCTGCCTCCATAAAGCTTTTATTTTACCATATTTTATTGCTTTGTAAATTTAGAGGAAAAGGAAAAGGCACTATGGATTGTACGAGTTAATTTGTTTTCAAAATTCTCTAAGTATTCTCTAAATAAATATTACTCCTATTTTATGCATTAAGTACCTAAGATTTACAAAACTGTTAGGAATTTACTGATGATCTTTCATGTGTGAGAGGCGATAAAAATTTGGAGAAACCGTAATGTGTACAATTTCAAACAGTAGCTTATCTTGGTAGTAATTGCCAATGAGCGGTCTGAGTTTTCTTTATTATGTTTCCATAATAAAATGCATACATTCTGTATCCTCCCAGAAATTGAGATTAGTTTGGCTCCAGTGCTTTGCCATAGATCTACCATAAGCGTAGAGGTTGTTAGAGAACTTCACATTGGTTATGATGCTGTACATTATAAAGGAGAGCAGAATTCTACATTCAGGAATGAGCATCCCAACTTAACATCCCTGAACTTAGACAAACAACTTCATTTTCTCATTTGTAAAATAAAGAAGGTTGAACCTGACCATCAGTGTCATTCAAACTTCAATTTTTTTTTTAACTAAATAATAAACTTTCCCTGTCGTCCTTGGTGAGGCTCCGATTTGCCTGTAGGTTGGCCTCACCCTTCCATCACCATTGCTTCATCACCTCTGAAGCTCTGTTGACCACTCCCTGTGTGTCCAGCACTGATCTGGGCCCACTTTGTCTTATTTAATGTGCTCTAAAAATACAGGAAAAGTTAGGCTTTAAAAAGGAGATAAAATTTGAATTCCTAAGACTGAAGAAGACATTTGACTAAAGAAGACAAGTTTTTCTTGGGGAAATATTCTATGTACATCTATTACTCATGTTCAGTCAGAATAAGAATTGCATGAAAGAGGATTTTTGGGGATTTCTCAGTAAATGGGGCTCTATGCACTCCGTTCCAGGCAGCTTGCCTTTTTATTTTTTTGGTCTTGCAGAGGTTCAGGCTTCTCATCATACATCTTGTACTCATCTCACCAGCAAAATAGACTTCTTGGCTTTTGTGCAAAAAGCTGAAAGACTGATTCCTCATGTCAGTAATTTCCGGTTGCTTGGAAACAATTCTTGTTTTGCCACTACGACGGAATTAGGTCAGCAGCAAATTAATCCCATACAAATTAGAGAATAAAGGTAATAATAGATTTTAAATTGTCCTGTTGAATATAGACACTGTAACACTGGTTCTCCTCTTCTTCCATGGATGAGAAACAAATTTAAAAACCTTATTCCAAAGAAATTGTGTGATAATGAGCAATGTCACTTTATAGCAAGAAATGCCTGCTTTCATCAAAAAGACCCAGTGCTTCTTTCCACCCACAGCCAAAGCCATAGTTCTTTCTCTACCTACTCACATTATTAACATATAGTACTGAGGAGGGAGAGGAAATAAAATTGCCTCTCTGTAAGGTACCCTAATTCTAAGAAAATGAAAATTGCATTTTATATCCTTCAGTCTGATAAGAACAGCAAAAATGACCATTTGAACATCACAAAAATTTATTTCAGATGATTAATTTTGGCAGGATATGAGGAAAGAGATTTCCCAGCCCCTCAAAATCCCTGGAGCTATTAAGGTAGTATCATATAGTGATGGCAATTGTGCCCATCCTAAGGTAAAATCAATTCAAGGTTAAGGATCCTCTTCCTCTCTTTTCAGGAGGCAGGTAACCAAGAGAGGAAAAGTGGCAGAGGAAATCAGATAAAGATCCTGTAGCTGAAGGAACTATCTGGAACCATAGGAAGCAGCACACATCACTGTTTACATTTCCCCTGCCTGAATAATGGACAGAGCTCTATCCAGGCTCTCTGGCCAGCATGCGGGGCCCCTGCAGCAAATCCCTAGCCACTCTTTCGGGAACTATTGTAGATCCAGAAGGATCTACAGAAGGGTGCCATGGCATGTGTACATGAGGACCTTCCACCTGGAAATTGATCCAGTGGGTACTGCAGGTCACTTCTGTGTGCACCCACTAGGCTATGCACACACTGAGCTCCCCCACATACAGAGTGTGTAGAATTAGCAAAACACTGTTGTTTCTGCACACAGGGCAAATATTAATGGAAATAAAAGCAAAAATTAACAGTAGTGGCTGGAGACTTAAATATCCCATTTACCTCAATAGATAGACCACCCAGATAGAAAACTAATAAGGAAATAATGGCTTTAAAGGCCACATTAGACTAGATCAACCTGATGTACATTTATAGAACTTCTCATCCCCAAACTTCATATTATACATTTTTCTCAAATGTGCATGAAACACTTTCCAGGATAGACCACAATATTAGATCATAAAACAAACCTTAAGAAATTTAAAAAATATTGAAATCATATCAAGCACATTTTATGACCACAATAACATAAAAACATAAATGAACTACTTCAAGAAAAGTGGGAAAAACACAAATCATTGGGATTTTCCATCTGCTCAAATCTGGAGCTACCGCACAACTACTGGATGCCTGCTGTCCAGGACCCACCACAAAGTTTGCCCAGTTGACAGTTCTTATGGAAGTCTCCAAAGATCTTGCTTAAACTTTCTACCTAGTTAGAGCTGGGTCTACTCTAGAGAGACTGGCAGAGGAATCAAGCACTCTATTCCTCAATGTAAATGATAGTTTTCTACGTATTCATTGCACCATCCTTTTCTCACAGCTAGAAAAATGAAACAAAACAAAAAAAACTAAGAAATCAATGGAAATAACCACTTTGTTTTATAGATTAGAAAAAGAGACTTAGGAAAGTAAAATGGCTTAAAATGGTTAGGGAAGTTGAAACATTTAGACCATTTAAGCATTCTCATTGGCTTAAAAATATTGATAAAAATGATTTTTAACTGAATTTCCTACTTAATTTATGTGAAACATGCAATGTAATTTTTATTTTTGAAGATGGTATTAAATTAATCTTACTAAGGCTCAAGTACATCTTGTGATTTTTGTTCCTACACTGAAACAGGCTTAATGTGAAAATTTGCCAATGTGCCATTTTTTACTTATTGAACCCTAAAACAATGGTGAAACTTAGAAAAAGCATTACAAAATTTATCCATATAATTTCTAGTCAGAAAAATAATTAACTACGTATTAATTTTTTTATGGAGAAATAGAGACCCGCCTGCTTTTAGGGTTGCTTCACATGTTTTATCTGCTTCAACTGATTGAGAAATTCCATCAGTGTCTTCTAATGGCTGCGATAATCACAGCATTGCATATAATTCCACACAGGAGGAAATCATTATAAAATAACTGATCTTTTCAAGTGCAGTCAAGACAAAATGATTAACTATTAATCAAGAGTCTTAGTGATTAGATGGCCTCAGAACAAAGTGATTGCGGCCTCCATTTGAAACTGTGGGAATTGACTCTAGAAACATCACAGTGTCATAACATTCATTCCAAAAACATCCTTTGGGCAGCGTTGGCTTTGGGTAAAACTACAAAAGACAACAATTTTTTCTCTCACACTAATGCTTCTCGGACTTTGGTGTCATCAGAATCACTGGAGGGCTTGCTAAAACACAGCCGGCTGGCTCCGTCGCTTTGGTTTCTCAATCAATATATCTGCAATAAGCCTTCCTGACGTGCTTTTCTGGCAGACGAGGTCCTAGCTAATGATACCACTGCTAGTCTAGGAACCACAGTTTGAGAACTATTGCCCCGGTGAACACGCAAGAAAAACAATTGCTCATCCTTGTATATCCAAAACTAGTATGCCATATTTTAAGTTAGTGAATGAACACAACAATAGTAATTAACTTGTACTGGACACCTACTTGACACTTAACTAGCACCTATGCAATGGGTCATTTGATTGTCTCAAGAATCCTCCTAGGTAAGTGCTTTCATTACTTCCACTCACAGATGGGAAAGCTGAGGATGAGACAGGTTATGGAGTAGCCTGCAGTCACGTGGAGTAAAAATGGAGCCTGACTTTTGGGCCCAGGCAGTCTGACTCTAGACCCCAGGGCTCATCTTTGGTCTGTGTACATTTCTCTCCAAGAGAAACTTTTACATAGTGACAAAAGAACAAGCTTTAAGATCAGCTAGAATTGCAATGAAACCTAAACTTCATCTTTACAAACTATAAGTGACAAATTAATATCTTTTCATTTTAGTATCCTTACAGGTCAAATGGGGATAATATCTACCTTTGTAGGAATGTTGAAAATTAAAAAATAATGTATTAAAACACATAGATAAAGGTCTATCATGTGTGGTGGTCCACAAAAGGTAGCCATCATTTGCTCACATCAACTCTGACTCTAGACACATCAGGAATTAACTTCCCACCCCAACCAGTGTGGCTCAGGGTTTGGCATCATCCCACAAAGGGAAAGCTTGCCAGTTTGATTCCTGGTCAGGGCACATGCTTGAGTTGTGGGTTCGGTGCCCAGTTGGGATGTGTATAAGAGGCAACTGATCGATGTTTCTGTCTTGCATCAATGTTTCTCTCCCTTTCTTTCTCCTTCCCTTCCCCTCTCTCTAAAAATAAATAAAATCCTTAAAAAAATTAACTTCTCAATTCTATCATCCAGCCAGCCATCTAGTTGTTATATGTTAAAAATTATTATGAAACAGACATTGAGATGTTTTCTAAGAACTATACATCTTTCTTCCCTGGCTAGTGTGGCTCAGTGGATTGAGTGCCAGACTCCAAAGCAAAGGGTCACTGGTTCAATTCCCAGTCAGGGCACATGCCTGGGTTGTAGGCCAGGTCCCCAGTAGGGGGCAAATGAGAGGCAATCACACATTGATGTTTCCATCTCTTTCTCCCTTCCTTTCCCTCCAAAAATAAATAAATAAAATCTTAAAAAAAAAGAGCTATACATCTTTCTGTAGCTATCGATCTGCAGTGCAGTAGCACTCCATAAACACTAATGATAAACTGGAATCAAATGGAAACCAAACAACTGTGATGATAGAGACAGTGTTCACCAAATCAGACTGAAGATTTTCCACTGGAGCTATCCTCACAGGAGCCCATTTTTCCTGCCCATTCCAAGTGCCAGCTCACACCTGTATATTCAGTATTTTAGGGCTTAGGACAAATGCCTTTTTGAGTTTTGGTATTTCCAAGAAACTGACAATGTAGCCTATTTAACAGTTGCCTCACCCTTGGAGGTGCTGGATTCATCTTTGGAAAGAGATTTTACTTGCCTCCTTTGACTGCAGTAAATTTGCCTGGTGGTACACTGCCGCACTGCACATGTGTAGTGATGCCCAGGATGCTACTCAGATGGTGTATGGAGATTTCCATAGCAACAGGCCACCAAAAGTGGGACAAAGAAAAGTCTGTTATATACAGGATTTGTTGTTGTTGTTGTTCTGTTTTGCTCTTAGGGTGGGAGGGAATCTGGTTTATATTTCTAATGAATTTTAATGAGGTAATATGCTGAAATTAATAATTACATTAATAAAACATTTTTCTGTAGGTTATATGACAAAGAAACACAAAAACTCAAAAGTATTTGCACTTTCTAACAACTCTTAATCAAATTTAAAATTGGATCTCTTTATCTTGTCTTAATTGTAAGTCAAGAAATATATTTCATAGGGAATCAATAAAGATAAGAAAAAGTGATTTGAAAAAGTGATTTTGCTAGTATGTATTTATCAATATATATTTAGTCCCTTTTGTAAGCCAGGCAGTGTGATGAACAGCAGACCTTTCTCTGAGAAGCTCCAAGTCTAATAGGGAAGAAACACAAGCAAGTACATTCAATAAATTGTAACTGATGGATACAGTTCTATAAGCAGCAGTAAGACGGTTTTTATTCAGAATATAAGGAATTAGTTTCCTGGATCAACTCTCCTGCTGAAAGATCCTAAGAATCCTGACTGTGATATTAAAAATGAATTTGTAGCCCTGGCCAATGCAGCTCTGTGGACTGAGCACAGACCTGAAGACTACAAAGTTTCTGGTTCAATTCCCAGGCGGGAACATGCCTGGGTTGTGGGCCAGGTCCCAAGTTGGGGTTGTGAGAGAGGCCATCGATTGCTGTTTCTCGCACACATCATGTTTCTCTCCCTCTCTTTTGCCCTCATTTTCCCGCTCTCTAAAAATAAACAAATAAAATCTTTTCAAAAATCAATTTGTATGTTAATAAGCTCTCAGGAAAGTGAGAAATTTCAGGTCATATGCTCATAAAAATGTCAATGATTTTTTAAAAAATCTGACACCAAAAGCAAAAGGAACAAAAGCAAAAATATTGGGTTGACCAAGAAGTCTGTTACGTTTTTTCCGCATGATGGCTCCAGTAGTGCTTAGTTGTCTTTAACTTCATTTGAAACAGTTTTGTTAGATTGTGTTGTGACAGCTGTCATATCACCGTGCATTTAAAAACCTTATCAAAATTGGTGAATTTTTGTTCAGCCATTTTAATACTGAAGATGGAAGAAAATATTCAACACTTTTTTGGTGTATTATGCTTCGATATTTAAAAAAAGGTAAGAACATAGCTACAATGCAAAAAAAATAATTTGTGCAGTGTGTGGAGAAGGTGTTGTGACTGATCAAATGTGTCAAAAGTGGTTTTTGAAGTTTCTTGGTACTACTGATATTTTGGCCAAATAATTCTTTGCTGTGGGGCTGTCTTATGCATTGGACGTTTCGAAGCACCCCTGGGCTCTATCCACTAGAAGACAATAGCAGGAGAGAGCCAACAGACTCAAAATACCCAAATCAATAAAGTTATTGGTGAAAATGAAAAATGTGTCTTTTACTTTATGGAAAAAAGTAACAGACTTTTTGGCCAGTCCAATAACTAGTGGGAAGACAAACTAAATAGCTTCTGCACAGCAAAGGAAAACATCAGCAAAAACTAAAGGCAACCTGTCGAATGAGAGAAAATATTTGTGAACCATATATCTGATAAGGAGCTAATATCCAAAATATACAAAGAACTCATACAACTCAATAGCATGAAACAAACAAAACAATTAAAAAATGGCCAGAAGATCTAAGTAGACATTTTTCCTAAGACATACAGATAGGCAAGTGGTACATGGTAAGATGCTGAACATCAGTAATCATCAGAGAAATGTAAATCAATACCACAATGAAATATGTCCTCACACCTGTTAAAATGCTTATTATAAAAAAGACACAGAATAACAAGCTTAGCAAAGATGTGTAGAAAAGAGAACATTTGTGTAGTACTATTGGTGGGAATATAAGTTGGCATAACCACTATGAAAAAAAAGAGTATGGAAATTTCTCAAAATATTAAAAATAGAATTATCATATGATCCAGCAGTTCCACTTCTGGGAATTTATGAGAAGATAACAAAAACACTAATTCAAAAAGATGTATATTGTACAACCCCATATTCATTGCAGCACTGTTTACCACAGCCAGGATAAGGAAACTATCTACCATATTTTGCTGTGTATAATGTGCACCCTTGTTTTTGGCCCAAACTTTCAGGAAAAAAAAAAATTTTATTTTAATTTTTTAATTCAATGTTTTATCTATTTATATTTAGATATTTATTTGTTTGTATTATAAAGGAATTTTAGCACTTATTTTTGAACATATGGATATCGTTATTGCTTTCTAGAGTTACACTTTTAATGCAAAAGCATAAATAAAAGAATTAAAAATGTATAGATACAGAATTAGTACTAGCCATGTATAATGCACATCCTTATTTTTTCCTCAAAAATTTGGGCAAAAAGTGCTCATTATACACAGCAAAATATGCTAAGTATCCACTGATGGATGAATGGATAAAGAAATGGTTACACACACACACAATGGAATATTATGTAGCCATAAGAAAGAATTAAATCCTACCATTTGCAACAACATGGATAGATCTCTAGG
>VMDR010028181.1:0-13259 GCA_007922815.1 Macrotus californicus
TACAAGAAGATAGGCTTAGAAATATCCCCCTCATCCATTCTACCTGTTCTTATTCCTCCATTTCTTCTATTCTGTTCCCATCCCTAGTAGGTAGCCAATTTCATTAATATCTGGTTTATCCTTTCTATATGTATGTTCGTTAAAAGTGAACAGGTACATGTCTATTTTCTTATTTGTTTTCTTTTTCTTACACAAATGAAAGGATACTATAGGATGATGCTCCTTTGCTTTTTGCTGTCTTCCCTTAGCCATATATCCTGGAAATGTCTCCATGTCTGTTCAGAGAGATTTTCATTATTCTCTTTTATAGCTGCATAACTCTTTTTGTGGCTGTAGCATGGTTTATTCATCACCACTCTATTTATGGGCATTTAGGTTGTTTCTAATATTTTGCAATTATAAATTGCTGCAATGAATAGCCTTATGGATATGTATTTTTCTATTGATGTATCTTCAGGGTAAATTAATAGAAGTGGGATAGTTGGGTCAAAAAGTAAGTGCATATCAATAGTTTTGTTGTTGTTACATGCAGTTGAGTCAGCTCTGCCTCCTGATGACGGACTGAGTGATGTCCACAACGTCCTGTCCTCAACAGCCCTGCTCAGCTCCTGTAGACTCATGCCTGTGGCTTCTTTTGTGGAGTTAGTCCATTTCATCTTCCTCTTTTCCTGTTACCTTCTATTTTCCCCGGAATAATTGTCTTTTCCAAAGAACTCTGCTTTCTCACGATATGCCCAAAATAGGACAGCTCCAGTTTTGTCATTTTTGCTTCTGGTGTTGCTTCAGGCTTAATTTGTTCTAGGACACACTGGTTTGTCTTTCTGGTGGTCTGGGGTATCTGTAGAGCTCTCCTCCAGCACTGTATCTCCGATGAATTCATTTTCTCCCCATCAGCCTTCACCATCCAACTTTCACATCCAAACATAGTAGTTTTATTAGGTACTGACAGGTTCCCTTCCAGAGTGTTTGTACCAGCAAGGAATGAAAGTTCTTTCCTTCCCCAAAGTCTCACCAACAGAATGCATTCTTATACTGTTAAATTTTTACTTTTCTGGATTGTGCAATTTTTAATTTAATTATTTAAAAATTTACTATACTATTTAGAATTAACACTTTGACAATTCCTCTTTATTTTTCAGCATCTATCAGATGATTTTTTTTGGAGATTCTGTCAAATTTAGTAACTTTCTATGTTTGACCACAATCATAAAATTTTATCTATCCATTCACTCCCTACCTATTAAAAAATATCTTGAGTGACCTTTATTTCCCCAGAAAATAAGCTAAGACACAGTACCTGTCCTCAAACTGCCTATTGGTAAGGAAGATAAGGTAAGCAAATAAATGGATAATACAATACAATGTAATAAGTACCTTGTTATTGGGGATGGGGTAGAATGGTGGAAATAAGTACAAAGTATTAATAAAGCATTAAGGGGAACATTTCCTTACTATGTGCAAGGGGCTTCCTGGAGGCAGTGAACCTTCCCTTTCTCCCTCCCTTCCTCCCTTCCTCCCTCCCTCCCTTCCTTCCTTCCTTCCTTCCTTCCTTCCTTCCTTCCTTCCTTCCTTCCTTCCAATTATTTATTTTTAGAGAAAGGGGAATGGAGGAAAAAAGAGAAGGAGAGAAACATCAATTGGTTGCCTTTTGAATGTGTCCTGACTGAATCTGAACCCAAAACCCAGGAATGTGCCCTCACTGGGAATCGAACTGGAGACCTCTTGCTTTGCTGAATGACACCCAACCAACCAAATCATACCAGTCAGGGTGAGGGAGTGATTTTTTAACTGAGTGGCTCTTTAACATGAATATGGATTAATCAGTGTAAAGCACGAGGAAGGAATATTGGTGAGCTTTCCAGACAGACACAGCACTGCGTTTACAAGGCCTTCCAGTGAGGGAAGAGAGGGCCAAATATAATCTGAACTGCAAGCAGTTTAATGTGATTGACATATAGAATTCATGTATGCATTCTCAGATGTGGTGAAGTGAGAGGAGCAGAGAGAACTTCAGACTTCACGCACAGGACAAAGGAGACTTAGTAAAAAGTTTTAAGCAGAATAGAGACATGATCAGGATTTTTATTATGAAGTGATGGGTGTTTCCAAAGAACTTGAGGTTTATTCTCAAAGTGTTCAACTGTTTTTTACATAGTGATATGTTGAGTCATGTAAAAAAAGGAATGATCCTATTCCCAAGGCGAAGAATTAACAGTGATCTTACAGAAGGTAGTAACTTTTTAAAGAAAGAATGGACCAGTCTAAATGTGGTCAGCAATGAAACAAGGTAAAGGAAGGTGGTATCTGAGAGGAAGCCTTTGATTGCTTTGGTAGCTTAAAATGAGTCCTTTTCTCAGAAAGGGGCTGCTCTTGGTGCCTGGGCCTTCCCAGTAGAATTTAAATAACACTGGTAACTGTTTGTGTTGAGAGGCAAAACCATTTATACCCATACCACCTTATGGCTTACAATATCCTGACTTTACTATTCAGATGTTTCACTGAGGTGATTTTATTATCCCACTGTCTTCATCAACCTGATTGAACTGTTTCAGAAAATTCTAGCTTAGAAATATAAAGTAGCTAATAACTTTATTGTTTATTTCAGAAATTCCCTGATAATCCACTTAAACCAATTTTAGATTATTCAAATTACAGCAGCATCAAACAGCTGTTTACTCTTCAAAAAACTGTTGAAATCCTTTTTTCAAACCTTCCCCTCTCTGTGTCTACTAATCCTAAACTATTAGATCACAAATTTGTCCAATCACAATCAAGCCTCCCTTCTCACACCAAATGAATCCACCTTCCACCAGATCCCCCAAATCTTAAACATATTCTGTCTTTGCCTTTCCTCTTCTGAAACACCACCAAGGTTCTTCTCCAGGTGGCAACTTCACTCATTGCTGTAAATGATAAATTCAAGTTTGCTTTATCAACAGGCCATTTTGGTGTTTTCAGGGAGTAAGTTACATATAAGATTCATTTCTTATTCCACCTACAAATGATGCTTTAAAAAAAAACCACTTCATGAATTTGCATGTCATCCTTGAGCAGGGGTCATGCTAATCCTTTCTGTACCCTTCCAAGTTTAGTACATGTGCTGCTGAAGTTAGCATCAAATGATGCTTTTTGCATAGATGGTGACCAATAGTTTGGAAACATAGGCCTAAATTAACAGTCCCCCAAAAAATCTCAGGTAACTTTCTAATTTTTTCTTTTTCTTTCAACCTGGTACATGATATTTACACATAGAGAGACCTCAGGGAATGTCATTGTGGCTCAGTCATAACCGTTGTTTTTCAAATTTCCGAATCTGGAAGTGTATCATGGTTTCAGCAATAAGTAAGTAAACTATGTATCCCAGCCAATCAGCGTACATCAACCAAGAAAGATTTTTGAAAAAAGCTGTATAGATTTTATGTAAATTTGGTATTTATGAGCACCAAACTTTTAGCACTGACATCTGCCTGAGAAGAAACTTCATTTACAGCAGTGGCAGAAATGAAGTTCACTGTGAACTAGTTTTGGATACCATATGCTTTAACATGCTGAAGAGGCGGGGAAAAGAGGCATTTTAAAAACAGATTTTTCTTGCTCTCACTGTGGATGATGTTGCATGACAACATTGTGACATCATAACTGACGCTATTTTACTTGCTGTTGCACCAATATAGCACCAAGGAGTGCAACAGCATGGTGGACGTGTGTCGTGCTTTCCTTCCGTGGGACGTAAGGCACTTCACAGGCATTTTCCTCCTAAACCTCACATCTCTCTAAGGTATTGCCAAACTGGAGACAACTTTCACAGTTTAATCATGTGGAACACATTGGTAAATATAGATGTGCCTTTTAGAAAGTTGCTTCAAAGTGTATTTTGCAGCCAACACAGCGTTTCTCAGGGTGCGAACCAGTGGTGTGATGTAAAGCTTTCGCCCCCCAACGTGAGCTGGGAGGGTAGATGTGTTGGCAGCACACAGCAGAGAGGGAGGGAAGGGGGGTCCTGGGGAGCGCAGGCTGGCTGTTGTTACGTGTCCTCCCCTTTTCTTCCTGTCTCTACACCAGAGTGCCTCCTTTCCCTCCATCTCATTTTTCTCTTCTCAGCATCCAAAAAGAAAACTGAGTTGTAAAATGTAACTTGTAATTAAGAGACTGGTTCGATTTTCAAGGCAGAACACAAAAGTCCATTTAACTCACAAGTCCTGTTGATTATAATCCTGGCATGTTATCAGTTCTTATAGTTTTGAAGGCAAATGGGTTCTTAAGAAAGGTGAATGTGGCAACAGTGCAGACATGTCTGATTCTTGCTCTAATCTCTCCAAATCCATTGTGGAAGGGAGTGGCTTTTTTTCTCCAAATAGTTCTGCCTCTCACACCTCACTGTTTTCTTTCTAAGACCCCCACACCTCCCAGTTTCCCAGAAAAGATCTCTTGATATAGAGCAGAGACCTGATGTGAGTCCTAGTTGTGTCTTGTAATAGCTGTGTGAACCCTCAGTGGTTAAACCTCCCCATACCTAATCCTCATTTGTAATTCATACATAATACCTAACTCACAGAGTTGTTGTGAAGATTAAATAAGATAATGAGTGTGGGAGAGCTGAACTGCTGTCTAGCAGAGAATAAGACCAGTTAGAATCATTCTGACTGTCCAGTTTTTCGGGGCTGATTTGCTTTACCCTTTGGGTATGATCCAAACCAGATCCTTTTTGAGAGCGAAAAAGGGAACTCCAGGACAACAACAGATATAAACTGGGACTGTCCAAGCAAAACAGGATGTGTGATTAATTTACACAGAGGGAACTTTTAGATGGGGAGTAACTGTGCTTATTTGTATGTGTTATTGTGGATAGGGATGCCTACATTTTGTGACTAAGAATGTCATTGTATTGCCCACTTACTAGTTGAACCTGTATCATAACCCTGCGTACAGCTTGTATCGGGTTGGCCAAAAAGTTCGTTGTTTTTTTTCTGTAAGCTGGCTCTAGTAGCGCTTAGTTGTCTTTAATTTCATCAGAAACAATTTTGTTAGATTGTATTGTGACAGCTGTCATAACAGCATGCATTTAAAAAAAACTTAATCAAAATTGCTGAATTTTTGTGTAGCCATTTTAATATTGAAGATGCAAGTAAATATACAACATATTTGGCATATTATGTTTTATTATTTCAAGAAAGGTAAAAACACAAATGAAACACAAAAAAAGATTTGTGCAGTGTATGAAGAAGGTGCTGTGAATGGTCGAACGTGTGAGAGTGGTCTGCAAAGTTTCATGCCGGAGATTCCTCGCTGGACAATGCTCCATGGTTGAGGCAGACCAGTTGAAGTTGTTAGTGCACAAACAGAGACATTGCAGACAATCAACATTCACCATTTATGAGACAGCCAACATACTAAAAATATCCAAATTAATAAAGTTATTGGTGAGAATGAAAAATGTGTCTTTTATTTTATGGACAACACCATACGGACTTTTTTGGCCAATGCAATAGTATTTCCCAAAGAGTGTTACCTTGACAACAGGTGGCACATGAGACCATTTAAGGTGGTATAGAGTAGACATTAATTTTTTTGGATGATAATGCCAAATTATAATTTTGGAAATAAAAATTGTTTCAAAATAAATTTATTTAGATCAGATTATGAATTGACTTAAAGAAAGTAATCAAGTAAGTCATACTACAGTTGGATTACAGATATAGGAGGGTTGACTTGGAATGACTGATATTTGGGAAGCCATGCTTGGTAGAATACAGCCAGTAGAATGAAAGAATAAGCTACTCAGAATTTGAATAAACAATGTTGTAATATATCACCTTTCATTCCAGGAAAAATGCTTTGCAAGAGTTGGAGAAAAGATCAATACCCAATTGTGGCTCAGGTGAGGGGAATAGAAGTGGAATAATTGCAGCTGAAAATTATTAACCTTGAACACATTTCCTGGTAAGTCCTGAGCCTCACCAACATTTTTGTACATTATTAATGTAATTGATATATGAAGGATTGAATAAATTTGGCAAAATTTAATACATACACTGGTTTAAACTTTGAGGGGATATTTTATTCATGTTTGTCCTTTGAAATTTAAGATGAGATTTAGTTGGTTTTGTCTTGAGAATTTCAGGAAGAAAGACTCCTCAAACTCTTGAGTAACTCATTGAATTCCCTGGGAACAAAAAGGTCTTCCTAATATCTAGCCTTAATCCCTTCTAGTTCAAGTGCAGTTGCCAAAGAAACAAAAACTGGAAAGATGTTATCCTTCTACTTCTTGATACTTGCTACAAAGACACCAGCAGTAGTAGACTTCCTAATCCTCACCTTACTTTGTTTATATACTGTTTTTTTTATTTGTGACTTCTATCAATGAAAAATATGAATGCTTATTGTATTTGTTTGTTTGCTTAAAGTGGAGACACTTTAGATAATGTATCAAGACACTTGGGGATGAATGACTAGAGGTCAGCCATTAGCAATGATACTCTTTCCTAAAACACATCAAAATAATTGAAAGGTGGTCATTCACAGATTCTGTGTGCACTCAAGCTCAGTGTCTGTAAAAGTTTACAAGTATTAATGCATGATTTTATGTGTATTTTCAGAGTTTTTTTCTTGTGAAACTTTGAAAAATGAAGAGAATTAAGCTGTTTCTAAAAAGCCAAAGCAGCCTGCCATCTCTTTTTCTTTTCTGGGCTACGGTCCAATTTGCACAGCAGTTGCAAAGAAAAAGCAAACGCATCACTAGATTCAGCGAGAAATATTGTAACAGTATGTAATCTCTGTCAAGATAAAATTGCTTTGTGATTTACATTACAATAAATCCTGACCTTTAAGTGCTGCAGACTAAGCTAATCTGTGAAGTACTTTATTCCAACACTGAATCAGCGAGAGAAGCTCCACCAAATTGACCGTATTAGTCCCACCATGGTGTGGTTAAAGGGCCTATATATATCGAAGCAGATTACAGAGCATTGTTCTATGTGTACTATAATAAGTAGAATAATTGAAATATTCAATCTGTTTCATCATTGTGAAATAATAGCATTATTTTAACCTCCCTTCTGTTTGCCTATTATGAGAATTACAAGTAGCCTCATTAAATATCACTAGGGCCTGATTTAGATCGATGAGAACGAGGAAATTCAGAATTAAGGCTAAAATACTACATGACATATCAACCTAATGCGCTTCTATGACTGTTATTTATTTTTCTTTCCTTTCTTTCTTCCTCCTTCCCTCTCTCCCTCCTTTCCTCCCTCCCACCCTTCCTTCCTTTTTTCTTTCTTGTAAAATAGTTAAGGTATTATGTTGAATTTCTCAGTACCAGCTTTGAATTTTGGGATATTTGTCTGCCCAAGTCGAATGTTTGGCCATTTGTCGAAGTCAATCATTGGAAAATGCAATTTTCTCAAAGATATGATTTTTTAAAAAATAACTAGAATTTACCAAATTTGGGTAATTTTTGGCTATTTTTTCCAAATATTTCTCTCTTCTTTTCTCTTGGCTTTCCTCTGGAATTTAATTATACACATATCAGACAATTTTAGATTATCTTAGAGGTCACTAATAGTTTTTCTTTTCCAGCCTTTCTTTTCTCTGTATGTTTCATTTTTGATAGTTTCTACTGCATGTCTTCAAATCCACATTTTTAAAAAAAAATTTTTGCAGTTCCTAATCTGCTATTAATCATATCCAGGATATATACATATATATTTTGGGTACTAAGTTTTTCATCTCTAAAAGTTCTAATAAAAAGTGCCTTCCATTTCTTTCCTCATCACACTCATGTTCGCTAATTCCATCATCTCTCGCACGTGTGCCCCTTTTCCTGCTTGGTGAATGTCGGCTGGGTACAGAATATTGTGTTTTTGTTTTTTGGATGCTGAATTTCTTGGTATTTCTTCAAACAATGTTGGATTTTTATTCTGCCACACAATTTCTTAGGAATCAGTGTTTTGTTTTGTTTTTTGAGACTGGGCTTTATGCTTTGTTAGGCAGGTGGAGCCAGAACAGTTTTTAGTCTAGGACTAATTTGACCTGTGGCTAATGCAGTACCCTGTGAAGACTCTTCCTCATGTGTAGTATATTATGAGGGCTTTCCACTCTGATCATTTCTATTCTGTCAGAGCTGTGGGGATTGCCTGGCTTACTGCTTTCTGTTGCTTGTGTATTTGTCAGAGGCACTGTCTTCTCTTGCATGTACAGATCAGTACTCATCCAAAGATCTGCTGCAAATCTGCTGAGCTCTGAAAATCTTTACCTGTGTAGCTCCCACCTCTCTGAGGCTTTACCCCAGAAGTTCTATTTATCTTTATTCCCTTGTATTTCAACTTCTGTCCCTTCAACTCAGGGAGACCATGGCTTGGTTTAGGTTCCCTTTCCCTTCTCTGAGAACTGGAAACTGACTTCAGGTAGTCAGCTGGAGCAATGGTAAAGCTAGGGACCACACTCATGCACTGCTTATTGTTCAAGGTCTGAAACAATTCTTTCTATACTTCTGTCGAGTTTTTCATTGTTTAAGGTGGAAGGCTCCCCATTACTTTACCATGGACAGAAGCAGATGTCTCAAATAACTCGTGTTTAAAAAGTAGTTTAAGATTTTTATCTAATCATTTGTTCAGAAGTTCTTGCTAGTATACATATCTGGAAACATCGAAGTAAATGCTAAGAGGGTTATTGAAACAAATTCTGGACCCATAAACTATAACAATTGTTAATGCTCATTGTCCAACCACAAAGCAATGTCATGATTACAAAGCATGGATGCCATAATTACTTCAGCAACTAAAAATTAGATTTTTTTTCCCTATATACAAGAAAGTATGGAGTGCTAGATGCTGCCTCCATTGTTTCTTAGGGTAACTGTTGCTTTGCTCTATTTTAAAGTTGCATTGAGTTCAGGGAAATAATTTTCATCTTAGTAAGGTAAACTTTCTTGTTATTTTGTTTTCTTATTTTAGATTTCTATAATAAATTTATAGGGTGCCTTGAGGGCAGCACGATTTACATTAGAGGGGTCACCTGAGAAACACACTGGGGACAGACCACTCCATTCCGCCTCGGAGCACTGTTATCTAGAACCAGAATTGTTCATGAGCCACCCCACATTATAAATAGAGACGTCCTCAGGGCACCACATCAATGTATACTGGAGGGTCTTCTCATGCATTTTGAGGGCAAAGTAGCAGTTTTGATATCCTCAAGATGAGAACAAGTATTCCTGATGCTAAAAGGATATTTGAGCACTTAACTGAAACACAAGCATTTTTAAAGGTCAATTATATAGTTCCGAACAATTTTAAAATTAAAATACGGTGATTTTTTAGATTCATTTGCTTTAGTGCTGAAAAGGAGAACAAAACTAATAGTTTGAAGGAAAGAACATATAAAAATATTGATAGACTGGTATAGACAAGGTTACACACACACATATGAATAGTTTTTTAGGCTGCTATTCATTTTCTTAACAATTAAAAAAAACTTGCCAACAAACAGACCAGATTTTCTGCAACCTAATCTGCGGACTAGAGCACAAGAATAGCTCACTGATCTTTTGTGACGTCAACTAAATCAACACAGATTTCTAAAACTATGATTTTATTTTTATTTGGATGAGCCTTGTGTCTTTCCAATGTTTCAAGGGTTTTGCTGCGCTCAGGTCTGTCACACACCCCTCGACCTTCTTGCACATAAACGCTGACTCCACACAGTTTCTTGTTCCTGTCTGTTTGATTTGGGAGTTCAGTGGGGTATCTTCTCACTTATTTTATTTTAGATATTGGTCTGTGGGTTTTCAGTTTGGCTGTCATAGCTGTTTTCCGTTACTCAAAGCTATCCTGCTGCCACAAGTGTCCTCGTAGATTTCCCTCACCATGACTTCTTGAAGATTTGTTTCTACATCTGTTAAGATAAAGAGAATGGAAAAAATCTCTTAATATTTCTTTCAACTCTAAGATCTGTGACTGGATAAGGTGTATTTGGACTCAACATTTTGGAATAAAGGAGCTCATGAGGTACTGCACGTCTACCGTTAAGTTGCCGTGTGCTATGATTCTATTCTGTCCCCCGAGTCAGTGCTCACCCTCATATCTGTCCATCCCAGTAACAAACACTGAGCCTCTACCATGTGCGTCCTTTGTTTCGTCAGATACTTTTCAGGTTTACTGTGCCATTTGAAGCTATAAATAGTCACACTATAAATGTCATTTCTCAGATATATGATCACCTAAGCAGACCTGGTTGTTACTTAGAGGTGAAATGTGAGTATTGTGAGTTTTTTTCTGGATGGAGAGGGGGAGGTGTGAGATAAACTATTCCAGTTTTATGACATAAAGGATTTCTTGCCTGCTACCACAATCTGGACCACTTAGCATGAATTTTCTCTAGGACTTAATAATCAAAAGCCCATTGACATCACCAATGGGTTAGTACTCAGATGCTAGGAGCTTGGAAGTATTTAATAAATCTAGGACCATGGCAGGTCATTGGGAAATATTACCTATAGGCATGTGACAATTTAGGGTTATCAGATAGCCTTGTGTAGGCAGCTTCTCTGAGGAGGGACGGTCTTGTTGAATAGTTGTCAGGAGAGGCTTCGGCAAACAGGGGTGAAAGATGCACTCAGGGGACACACAAAGCACAATTTCAGGCAATGTTTCATTCCTCCAAAGGATTATGAGCTCAGCAACTGTAGACTACTTACCTTTCACCACATTCCCTGAGGTCATACAATTTATTTAATAAATATTTATGGAATACTTTCCATGCACCCATCATTTTGTTAGGTTCTTTGTCTTTTTATCTTAATGTAATTTTTTCTTATTGAAGTCATACTTGCACATGCTTAAAAAATCAAACAATACTTTGAGATTCATTAAAAAACCCTGGTTCTTGTTTTATTTCTCTTCTCATTCATTTTCTCTAAAGGCAACTACTTAAATTAGCTGTTTACTTTAATAAATATAAAATAAGTATTAGAGTCAGGTGGGGCAGCAGACATACAGGTGAAAATATCAAAATGAGAGCTATGCAATGGATTGAAGGTTAACCAGGGCAGATTAGGGCAGAGAACAGAGGCCTGTAGAAGAGATAACAGTTTTCATTGCTATTTCTTGATTTGACGTTTTTCAATATGACTTACCGACTTCTTGCTGTAGAGATTATTGTTTATCTCTCCTATGTCCCCATCCATTCAACACAAATATTTCCCTTCTCTCTCCCTTCCATTAAAATTGTATAATCATTTTAATATCTGTTTACACTGTTATGCTCATATAAATATTATGCATACACAGTGAGCCATAGATTATACTATGTCATTTCCTTTCAGATATAACTTATGTTTTCTCTGAAATAAAAAAATGCTCCTTTTTTGTTTTTTACTTTTCCATATAAATATCAGTATTTCATTCCCAATTCTCTGGCAGACCTGAAATTCTAATACTTTGGCTAGCTGTCATGTTCACTATGGGTTAGAGACACCTCTTTTACAGGCACCAAAGTTTTTGTCTGCTTCCTCTCCGCATGTCTTTGACCCTGGAGACCCTTGATAAAAATTGCCCCACATATTCAACCACACAATTAGTGATTTTCATTTTCTTTTCGGAAACAGGATCTCTGTGAAATGGTAAATATATTTTTCAAAAGACAGTTTATACATTTTGTAACGAATGGAACATATCATATTTAGAAAGTTTCTGTAAGTAACCTCCAACTAAAAATTATAGCAGCTTTACTTTTATATTTCTTTTCTTAAAAAGTTTAATCTTTATTGTATTTTTTCCATTACCATTTAGTCCCCTTATACCCACCTCCCCCCAGCAATCACCATGCTGTTCTCCATGTCCATGAGTCCTTTTTCCTTTTTGCTCAATCCCTCCACCCCCTAACCTCCCCCACCATTAGCTATCAACTGCTCTCTAAGAGTCTGTCTCTGTTTTGCTTGTTAGTTCAGTTTATTCAATTGATTCCACATATGAGTGAAATCATATGGTATTTTTCTTTCTCTGACTGGCTTATTTCACTTAGCATAATGTTCTCCAGGTCCATCCATACTGTTACAAAGGATAATATTTTCTTCTTTTTTATGGCTTAGTAATATTCCATTGTGTAAATGTCCCCTAGTTGATTTATCCACTAATCTACTGATGGACACTTGGGTTGCTTCCATATCTTCGCAATTATAAATAATGCTACAGTGAACATAAGGATGCTTATGTTCTGTCAAATTAGTATTTTGGTATCCTTTGGATATATTCCCAGAAGTAGGATTGCTGGGTCAAAAGGCAGATCCATTTTTAATTTTTTGAGGTATCTCCATACTGCTTTCCACAATGACTACACCAGTCTACATTCCCACCAGCAGTGCAAAAGGGTTCCCTTTTCTCCACATCCTTACCAGCACTTGTTTGTTGATTTTTTGATGATAGCCAATCTGACAGGTGTGAGGTGATATCTCATTGGGTTTTAATTTGCATCTCGCTGTTGATTAGTGATGTTGAGCATCTTTTCATATGTCTGTTGGCCATCTGCAAGTCCTCTTTGGAGAAGTGTCTATTCAGGTCCTACTAAAGAATATAGGAGGCCCTGCCTGTGGGGCAATTTTACATGAGGAAATGGAATTATGATGGATTGTCATCACTTCCTAACATTTTTGTTTCATGAAAGTTATAAAGAAACATATTTGCCTTTTGAAGTTGTCACCTACTGTCAGGCTAAACCTCTTTGTCTTCACTTCCTTACTTATTTTCAAGAGGTAGATCAGTTATATCAGCTAAATATTTTCAAGAAAAAATCCAGATAATCAGACAACTAAAACCAATGTGGAAGTATCTGATGTTACATAATATTGTTTGAATAAATTGGTTCTCAACGTATTCCTTGGCCATTAAGTTTCTTGGCATTCTGAGACCTCCAAATTATTACCCAATTTATAAGAATCAAAGTTACTTTATTTTGTTAAATGCCTAATAAAATTTTTCATGTACTTTAACTATTTCTACATAACCTAATATATCAGAAAAACTCACTTCCTTCATGTCTACTTTGTTTTGTATATTCAGTTTATCTACTTGCCCTTCAAATTCACAATTTATTATTTATTTGTTTGTTTGTTTATTTATTTATTTATTTTTATGGTGATCCCTGAACCATTCCATGGTGTTATGTCTCTCTGAAATAAATTACAACCTTTTATGGTTAACAAAGATAGGCCATGATGACATTACATAAAAATGTGCTCAATAAACATTACCCTAAATAGAGAA